>NC_069461.1:5000300-5039698 GCF_026875155.1 Cherax quadricarinatus | reverse complement strand
TTTTTTATTTTCATCATAATTTCTTGACAGTGCCTCCCCCCTTTGCATTCTCCCCTTTTTGCACTCTCTCACCACCCCTTTTCACCTTTCTTTTACTCTGTATTACTCTGTTTCTTCTTAAACACTTTTGTTTTGTAAAAACTTCTCAAAGCTACCTTTTTCTTTTTTATACCCCCTTTTAAACTTCATTCCCAGTCACTCCTCTTTCCCTCCCCCACCCTTCATTCCAAAAATTCTGCCCCCATTCTAAAAATTTGTTTGTTAAAATATTCCAACCTCTTCCACCCCCCCCCCCCCTTCTCTTTACTCCCACTACCCCACCTTTTTTTGCCAATAGCTTTTTATATCTCACCCTTACTTTCCCCTTTTAGTTTACACACATGCACTCTCTACTTGCTGCTCCATTTTCCTTTTGTCCCCATCTACCCTTAATTAACTGTAGCTACAAAAAATAATGATCCATATATCAGTTGCCCATCTATAAATATGTACATCCTGGAGCCTACCCATCAACCTTTTATCCACCAATACATAATGAAACATACTACTTTCATTACATGCTATATCATACCTTGTATTCTTATTTATCCTCTTTTCATAAAATATGTATTATTTATTACCAAACCTCTTTCTACACATAGCTCAATTAAAGGCTCCCCATTTTCATTTACCCCTGGCACCCGAAATTTACCTACTACTCCCTCCACAACATTTTTATCCACTTTAGCATTGAGATCCCCAACCACAAGTACTCTCTCACTTGATTTAAAACTCCCCATGCACTCACTCAACATTTCCCAAAATCTCTGTCTCTCCTCTACACTTCTCACTTCTCCCAGGTGCATAAATGCTTACTATAACCCACTTTTCACATCCAACCCTTATTTTAGTCCACATAATCTTTGAATTTTTACACTTATATTCCCTCTTTTCCTGCCATAACTTATCCTTCAACATTATTGCTACTTCTTTAGCTTTAACTCTGTTTGAAACCCCTAACCTGATCCTATTTATTTTTCGCCACCGAAACTCTCCCACCTTGTTTAGCTTTGTTTCACTTAAAGCCAGGACATCCAGCTTCTTATTCACAACATCCACGATCATCTCTTTCTTATCATTCACAACATCCACGCACATTCAAACATCGAACTTTGACGGTTTTCTTCTTTTTGTTTTTAGTAGGCTATACGGGAAAAGGAGTTATTAGCCCATTGTTCCCGGCATTTTAGTTGACTTTTACAACACGCATGGCTTACTGAGGAAAGATTCTTATTCCACTTCCCTGTGGATATAAAAGGAAAAGCAATAAGGACGGGAACTATTAGATAAAATTAAAGAGAACTCAGATGAGTGTTTATACATAAACGTGTACATGTATGTGTAGTGTGACCTAAGTGTAAATAGAAGTAGCAAGACATACCTGAAATCTTACATGTTTATGAGACAGAAAAAAGACACCAGCAATATTACCATCATGTAAAACAATTACAGTCTTTCGTGTTACACTCAGTTGGCAGGACGGTAGTACCTCCCTGGGTGGTTGCTGTCTACTAACCTAATATGTATTTAGACGTAACGTGTCAGTTTAAAAAAATAATTATTGTTGAGGTGTAATAATGACTTAAAAGCCAGTATAAAAACCCTGTTTTCACTGTACTACCCCAACACACCACACACACACACACACACACACACACACACACACCACACACACCACACACACACACATGCACACCACACCACACACACACACACACAACACACACAACACACAACACACAACACACACACACACACAAAAGCACCCACACAAACACACACACCACACACACACACATGCACAACACACATGCACACACACACATGCACAACCCACACACACCACACACACACCACACACACACTGGGGTGTCCCTGTTTGCAGATGACTGAATTGATGAGAAGAATACACTCGATCGAAGACCGGGCAAAACTACAAAGGGATCGGACAGGCTGCGACCTGGTCCAGCAAGGGCTCCGGAGTTCAATCCCACCAAGTGCAAATCATGAAGATTGGGGAAAGGGCAAAAAAGGGCCACAGAGGGAGTACAGTCTAGGGGTTCAGAGACACAAACCTCACCAAGAAAAAATCTTGGGGGAGTATAACACCGGGCCATCTCCTAAAGGGCGCACAAAACCAAATAACTGCTGCACATATGGGCGCCTACAAACCTCAAACAGCTTTCCCGCTCTTAATGGGGAATCATTCAGGACCCTTAAACCGTGTATGTTGGGCCCCATTTGGAGTATGGGGAACCATTTTGGAACCCACACCTAGCCAAGCACGTGAAAAACGGGAAAATGAAAAGGGTTTGAAACAAGACAGTCCCAGAGCAAAGGGGTATGTCCTACGGGGAGAGTTAAGGGAAACAACCTGACGAACGGGGGACAAAAAGATTGGGGGGACATGATAACGACATACAAAAATACTGAAGGAATTGACAAGGTGACAAAGACAGGATTTTCCAGAATTGGACACAGTAACAAGGGGACACTTTTGGAAGCTAAAGACACAGATAAATCACAGGGAGTTGGGAAAGTATTTTTCAGGCCACAGATATCTAAGGGGGAATTTTGGGAAAGCAAAGATGAGGCAGGACCATACATACTTTAAGAAAGGGGATGATAAACCACGGCCAGGAGAGTGACCTATAGCGATAGTAAGGGGGGGGGCCAGACTCGGACTCGACCCCCGCAACCTCAACTAGGTATACAACGGTGAGTACAAAACATACACACACCACACACACACACACACACACACACACACACAGACACACAGAATGAATTGTATTTCGGGGACTATAAAAAACGACGTGCCACACACACGAACGCAGCACCACATACCACTGGGGCCGGGAGCTGGGTCCCCGACCCCTAAAACCCCACAACTAGGTGATACCACAGCTGACCCTTTGGGAATTTGACCCGCCTCCCCCCACAGACCCCCCACAGACCCTCACACCCTACCTTTTTCACCCGGGGTTTTCTCTCTCTCATAACCTTTTTCCCCCCCCTACTCGCTCCCACTCACCCCCCTTTTTTTTCCCTCCCCATCTCTCTCCCATCTCCCCCTTCCCCCCTTTCTCCCCTCTTCTCCCCCTTTTTCCCCTCCTCCCCTCTCCTCCTCTCTCTCCCCCCCCTTTCCCTCCCTTTCCTCTCCCTTCTCCCCCTCTCCTTCTCCCCCCTCCCCTCTCTCCCCCTCCTCCCCCCTTCTCCCTCTCTCTCCCTCTCTCTCCCTCTCCCCCCCCTCCCCCCCCTCTCCCTCCTACCTCTCCCTCCTCCCCCTCCCTCCCCCCTCCTCTCCCCTCTCCCCTCTCTCCCTCTCCTCCCTCTTCTCCCCTCTCTCCCTCTCCCCCCTCCCCTCCTCTCCCTCCCCCTCTCCTCCCCCTCTCCCCTCCCCCCCTCCCCCCTTCCCTCCCCCCCTCCCCTCCCTCTCTTCCCCCCCCTCTCTCTCCCCTCTCCCCTTTCTCCCTCCTCTCCCCCCTCCTCTCCCTCCCTCTCCCCCCCTTCTCTCCCTCCCCCTCCCTCTCTCTCCCTCTCTCCCTCTCCCTCCCTCTCTCTCCCCCCCTCTCTTCCCTCCCTCCCCCCTCCTCTTCTCTCTCTCCCCTCTCCCTCCCTCCTCTCTCCCTCTTCCCTCTCTCCTCTCTCCCTCTCTCTCTCTCCCTCCTCCCTCCCTCTCCCCCCCTTCTCTCTTCCTCCCCCTCTCTCCCTCCCTCTCTCTCTCTCCCCTCTCTCTCCCCCTCTCCCCCTCCCTCTCTCCTCTCCCTCTCCCCCTCTCTCCTCTCCCTCTCTTTTCCCTCCCCCCCCTCTCTCCCCACCTCCCTCTTCTCTCCCCCTCTCCCTTCCTCTCTCTCTCCCTCTCTCTCTCCCTCCTCCCTCCTCCCCCCCCTCTCCCTCTCCCCCTCCTCTCCCCCTCTCTCTCCCCTCCTCCCCCTCTCCCTCCCCTCTCCCTCTCTCCCCCCTCCCTCCCCTCTCCCCCTTTTTCTCCCCTCTCCCCCCTTCTCCCCCTCCCCCCCTCTCTCTCCCTCTCCTCTCTCTCCCCCTCTCCCTCTCTCCCTCTCTCTCCCTGTCTCTCTCCTCCCCTCTCCTCCCCTCTCCCCTCTCTCCCTCCTCTCCCCTCTCCTCCCCCCTCTCCCTCTCTCCCCTCACTCCCCCCTCTCCCCCCCTTCCTCCCTCTCTTTTCCCCTCCTCCCTCTCCCCTCCTTCCCCCCCTCTCTCTCCCTCTCTCTCTCCCCTTTTTCTCTCCCCCCCCCCCTCTCCCCTCCCTCTCCCTCTCTCCCCACTCCCTAACCAATCTCTCACCCCCTCCTCTCTATAGGCCTCTCCATTCCTCCTTTTCCTCTCTCAACCCTTTTTCCCCCTCCCCCCCTTTTTCTCCCTCTCTCTCTTTTTCTCTCCCCTCCCCCCTCCCTCCTCCCCTACCCTTTCTCTCCCCCCCTCACTTTTCTCTCTCCCCCCTTGGTCTTATCCCTCACCCCCATACTCTCCCCTCTCTCCCCTCTTTCTACCCCTTTCACTCCTCTCTCTCCCCTTTCTACCCTTTCTCTCTCCTTTTCTCCCCTCTTTCTCCCCTTTTCTCTCTCCCCCCCACACCCCCCTCCCTCCTCAGCCTTCGTTTTTGTAAAAAAAAAAAAAAAAAAAAATTATGGGGGGCCTTGAGGACGGGAAAACCAGAGTCTGGTAACGCCCCAGGGGGGAAAGACTGGGAGTTAGAGCCCAAAAAAGGGGGAAGAGGGGAAGGAAGATAGTAGACTTGGAAAAAAAATTTGGAGACGGATAGCTAAGATGCAGGAAGTGGAAGTCGGGTCTTAGCAGCAGAAGCTAGGAACAGTGCTTAGAAAGAAACTGCAAACCCTGAAACAGATTAAGAGAAAAAGGGAAATTTCAATGGAAAAGGGGAATTCAAAGTCAGGGGCAGACAAGGGGATGGTAACACAACGGGGACAAAAGCCGTCAGAAGGCCCTATCAAACCCACGTGGGGCCAGGGAAAAGACGATGAGCACACTGGGAAACAAAAACATCCGAAGACAAGAGGAAATTCAAAATCAGGGGCCCGAAAGGGGGTGGGAAGCAACAACGGAGACATGCCTGCACAAGGCCCTTCAACCCAGTGGGGCCAGGGGAAAAGAGAGAGGCACATAAGATCAAGCACAGGGCCGAAGACAAAGAAGGTTTTTATAGCAGAGTTCTAACACCCAAATGCAGTAGCAAGGGACGCTTTTCTGGGAAAGACGTTCACTGAAATAGAAGTTTTTAGATATGACAGGGACTGAAGGCAAAACATGTCAAAGGAAAAGGGAAAAAAAAATGCCTCAAGGAAGCAATGGGGAAATCAGTGGGGGGAGGGAAAGGGCGGCATTTTTGTGTCTGGGTCCCAAAAAAGCCAAGGGGGCCAACTTTGAAAAAATAAAAACAGGGGAAAAAAAATGATTAAGGCATCATGAAAACAATAGGGGGGGCAAAAAACCCAGGTGAAAAATTTTGAGAGAATTGGGTGTTTTCGAGTGGAAGGAAACGGCCTGTCAGAGTAACTTTCAAGGAAGAATCATTCGAACCAGGGGTTTTGCAAGAGAAAGCAAGACGAGGGACAAAGAGGGGGACCAAGAGTAACCCCGACCGCGAAGAACACAAGAAGAAAGGACACACTGAAAGAAGGTACAGAGACCATGGAGGAACAGAAGCAGTGAAAATGAGCAGAAACCCCCACAGGGGGAAGGGCAAACACCCCCACAGAATCCCCACCAAAAAACTCCCCACCCGCGACATTCCAAAAGCAACTGAGCAACCAACTACAACCCACTCACTGTTCCCTCTCCCCCAACCCCCAAAATCACAACCTCACCCCCAAAACTGTCCCTTTTGGGGATTCTGACCCCACCCCCATCAAAACAAACCCCACCTACACCACAGCCCCATATAGGCCCCCCCCCCAAGGCCTCGCTCCCCCCAACCCCAAATATTGCATGACCACAATGATAGAAAAAAAATAAAGGTTTGGTACACAAACGCGGGTGGAATAACGAATAAAAATAGGGGTGAATAAAGAATATGAAAAACCCCAACATCAAGATCACAGAAACAAAACCGCGGACAAAAACAGACACAATCTTTTCCCAAAAGGATATCAGATCCTGAGGGAAAAAAGAAGGAGTAGAGGGGGAGAGGGGTTTCACTGCCATAAAAACCCAAAGGGGGTTTAGGAAATGGAAAGGCATGGACATGATTGGAGAAAAGACTACATTTTTTTGGGACAATTCAGTCCGAAACATAAAGTAGCATTGGATGAGTATAACCCACCACAGAACTGCAGGGGGCCAAGAGAGGATACAAAAAAACAAAAGGGTGAGGTGGGCACACTGGGGAGGGTGGCAAAAAGCTCACTCGACAAGCAAAGTTACTGGGAATGGGCGATTTCAACCACAGGGGGATCACTGGAAAACCGGAGCCCCTGGGGTCCCGAGACTGGGGAGCCAAGATGATATGTGGTACTTGAAAAAAACCCCATGCAACAAAATGTCAGGGGCACAACCAAGAGAGAGGGAGGATGGCCAGCAAGACGGGTCTTGTGTTCACCCTGGCAGTTCAGACATTTAGGACATCACTTATGAAGGCCCCTTGGAGCTAGCATCAGTGGTTCGAGTTTTGACTAATAGAATTAAAGTGGAGAAGGTAACGGAACTGAAGGGGACGGGCCAAACAAAAAAAGGGGGGGACTAACAGGGGGCAGAGAAATGGTGGGAAAATCAGAAAACGGAGAAATATTGGCAACAAAGTGAAAGGAGGCAGAGGAAAGTTTTTTTCCCAAGGAAACAGAAATAATAGGAAGCCCAAAAACGAGCCCCTTGGGGTTTACCCAAGGTGTGGGAGGCAAAAACAAAGTGCAACAAGAAGGAAAAGGTACAGGAGGCTGGGACCCGGGAAAAAACAAGGAGTTGAGAAGACCAGAAACATATCGCAGAAAGGGGGGAGGCCCAGCGACAAAAATGAAAACGACATAGCATCAAAAGTCAAATCGCCCAAACGCGAAAAAGCCACATTAGGGGGAAAGACAACAGCCAAGGACCAGGTGAAAGGGCTGAGGAAAAAGGGGGAGAACCTCCAAGAAACGATCAAGAGGTATGTGAGGAGCTCAACACAAATTTAAAAAGGAAGTATTTACAGTAGAACAGGAAGGCCTCGGGGGGGACAGCCCAGAGGGGGACACCAACAAGGAAACACCAAAAAGTTTTGGGACGACATACATACAGATGAGGAGGGGGGAAGAAACGCTAAGGGACATCGAAACCAAAAAGGGCAATGGGCCCGGGGAAAACTCTCTCCGTGGGTCCTTAGAGAGGGACAGATATGTTGGCTTACCACTTCCAAAATCTTCAACACATCCCTGGAAACTGGGCAACTACCTGGGGTATGGAAACGGCAAATGTAGTTTCCCTTTTCAAAAAAGAACAGAAAAAAGGGGACAAACAAGACCTGTGTCATTGACGTGTAATATGCAAAATATGGAAAATTAACAGGAGGAGATGGGGGAGCCCTGGAACGGAACAGGAGATAAATGCCAACCACCGGATTCACGGGAAGGGGAAATCCGGCACAAACCTTCTGGATTTTATGATAAAAAACAGAAGTAAGACAAGAGAGAAGGGGTGGGTTTATTCATCTTCTTTTGGGCTGCAAGAAGGCCTTGACACAGTTCCTCACAAGAGATTAGTGCAGAAGCTAAGCTTTCAGGCGCATATAAAAGGGGAAGGGAAATGCAATGGTTTCAAGAAAAACCTGACGGGGGAGGCAACAACGAGTCAGGAAACAAATAAATTTAATAAACAGGGGGCACCTGTGACGAGCGGGGTCCCACAGGGGTCGGCCCCTAGGACCAGTGCTTTTTTTTGGGTAAAGGGGAACGACATGCCCGGAAAGGGGTTTTAGACCCCAGAAGTGCCCCCTTTGCAGATAAATGTAATTAATGAGGAGAATTAAATTTTGAAAAAGGACCAGGCAGGACTTCAAAGAGCCCTTTGGACAGACGGACACCTGGCCCCAAAAATGGCTTCTAAAAATTTAACCGGGCCAAAATCAAAGTCTAAAAGATGGGGGAAGGGCACAAAAGCCCCAACAGCCCGAGATAGGCTAGGGGGCCCCAAAGACTGCAAACCTAAACTAAAGGGGAAAAAGGGAATTTTGGGGGTGAGTATAACACCGAGCATGTTTCTGGAAGCACAAAATCAATCAGATAACGTTTGGCAGCATATGGGCGGCCGGGAAAAACCCCTGAGAAAAACTTTCCCGGGATCCCTTTTTTGGGAAGGGAAAATCTTTCAAGAAAACTGTAAAACCCGTGAAATGTCGGGCCTATACTGGAGTTGCAGCCCCGTTTTGAACCCGCATTTTGATAAAGCCCGCCCAAGAAACTAAAGAAAGTCCCAAAGGTTTGCAAAAAAGGGTTAGTCCAGACAAAGGGGGAAAATTCCTATGAAAAAAAAAAATTAAAGGGGAAAATCGGCCTGACGACACTGGGGGAAAGGGGGTCAGGGGAGACATGATAACGACATAAAAATACTGCGTGGAATAAAAAGGGTGGCCCAAGGACGGGATTTTCCCCAGGGGGGGGACACAAAAAACAAGAGGCCAAAATTGGGAAAGGGTTTAAAAGACACAAATGATCAGAGAGATGAAAGAAGTATTTTTTTTCCAGCATAAGTTGTAAGGCAGTGGAATACCTAGAAAATGACGTTTTGGGGGAGGCGGGAAACCCCATACCCCATTTTAAGCCCCGGGTTTGATAAAGCCCCATGGAGCGGGGAGAAAAAGGGCCTAGTAGAAACCCGGGTGAAGAGGGGGGGGCCAGGACTAGGACCAAACCCCCTGAACCCCACAAAAAGGTAATACAAATAGGTGGGGTACACATAAAAAAGGATTTTACACCTTCCTGTGAAGTGCCCCCTAAAACCCTTCCTTTCCCCCCCCTTTGTGTCTCCCCCCCTCTCTCTTTCCTCTCTCTCTTCTCCCTCTCTCCCCTTTTCCCCCTCTCTCTCCCCTCTCTCTCCTCTCCCCTCTCTCTCTTCTCTCCCCTCTCCTCTCTCTCTCTCTTTTCTCTCCCCTTTTTTTCCTCCCCCTTTTTCTCTCACCTCTTTTTTCCTCAAACTCTTCCTCCTCTCCCCCTTTCTCTCTCTTCCTCTCTTACTCTCTCTTTTCCCCTCTTTTTTTTACTCTCTCCTTTTTCCCCTTGTTACCCCCCTCTCCCCCCTTTTTCCCCCCTTTGTTTTCTCCCATTTTTTTCCCTTCTAGGTTTCCCCTTCTCTCTCTCCCTACCCCTCTAAACTCTCTCCCCCTTTTTCTTTTTCTTTTCTCTTTTCCTTGCACTAAAAAAAAAGGGGTTGGGACTCGCAGGAATCAGGGTTTTCGGGGAAAACAATGGTACGGGGTAGGGGGGAAATGGATGGAGGAAAAAGGGGAAAAAAGGATAGAGCAAGAATGGAGAGAAAATTAGAGAGCTTTCTAAAAAATGGAAAAAGAGCTCCTGTGAAATGGGAAAAGGGGTTGGGAGGAACAAAAGAATTGGGGGGCCACAAGTCGAAACTGCAGTAGCCAGGGGAAAATTTTCCTAGAATTTGGGGTTTTAACGGGCAAAAGGGCAAGTTTTCAGGGTTAGTGACCAGAGAAACACCCATATGAAGTTTAAAGGCTGAACAAAAAGGAAGGGAAAGAAATAATTTAAATGCTAAGGTCAAAAGCCCCTTTCAAAGAAGGGGCCCAGGGAGGGGAAAAGGGAAGAGCAAATTGGGTGCAGATGGAAGGGAGAAAAAAGGTCGAATCCCTGAGGCACAACCAGGGCTCCCAAAGGGCCACGGGAAAAAATAAAGGGGGAGAAAAAGACCACATACAAAACAGGAACGAAGCACGAGGGAGAGGCAATGGAAAGGGAAAAGGGGCGAAATCGGTGATTTTTCCATGGGTTTTCGGGAGACGGGGAAAGGACACACACGAAAAAACGGCGGGAAAAAAGGGAAAGGAGGGGGAAAATCATCACGGAAATAGGGGGAGAAAAACATGGATGAATTGTAAATTTTCAGAGAATAGGGGGAAATTGAAGGGGAAACCCCGCCGATCAAAATGATTCTCAGGACAGAAACAGTGCGGAACAGGTTTCCCCCCAAGGGAAAACCAGGGTTTGAAAAGCTCGGAAGAGTAAAAGGGTGTTCCAAAGACAGAAAACAAAAACACAAAGACAGAAAGTGAGGGAGAGGACAAAAAAGCAAAAGGGAGCTAGGAAAGGAGACAATAAAATGGAACCACAGGGTCAGTCAGAGCAAACGAGCAGCAAGGGCAAGCCACACACAAACAACCCCCTCAAACCCAACAACCTATCACACCACCCAACACACAATACAATCCATCCCCCACAGTTCCCCACCCCCCCCCCCAAACCCAAAGGGAACCCCACAGTATGCTCCCAGGTCTCCCCCCCCCCAACCCCCCCCCCAAACCACATTTTTTTGGGAAAAGGGAAAAACGAAGGTATGGTACACAAACGCTGAGGGAATAAAAAACAAGTGGGAGGAGGGGGCACAAAAAGAGTCAAAGGGGCCCATCACCAACATCATAGTGATCACAGAAACCAAGTTACAGGTATGATAACAGATGCCTTTCTTTCCAGGGGGATACCAGATCCTGAAAAGACAGAAGGAAGGGGGGGAGTGGGGGAAAGTGGCTTTGCTGTTTAAAAACACCAAAGGAAATTTTTGAGAGCTGGAAGAGGAGAAGGGGAAAGAAAGTGATTACATAGGGGGAACGCCCCAGAACAGCAGGGGCCAAAGGGCAAGAGAAATGACGAGAGCAATAGACGATAGTTTTACACACTGGCTGCAGTGGCGAGAAAGCTCATGCATGCAGGGCAAAGCTTCTGATCATGGGCGACTTTAACCAAAAAAGGAATCGAATGGGAGAACTTGGAGCCACTGGGGCCAAGAAAACATGGAGGGCCCAAGATGATGGAGGGGGTACTGGAAAACTTTATGGGACCACACGAAAGGGACAAATAAAAGGGGAGAGGGGGAGGAAAGAACCCGCAAGACTGGGCTTAGTAATTTACCTTGAGTATGCAGATTTTAGGACAAACACATATGAAAGACCCCTTGGGGCCCAGCGATCCCTGAAAATTTGAGCTTCGAATACACAGTAAGCTACAAGTGGTGGGGGGAAACAGGAAGGCCCGGACAAAAAGAAAAACCCAAAATACAGGAAAAAGGGGGCTAAAACAGGAATGAAAGGGGCTTCCTGAATGAGGGTTCCCTGGGACAGAAACTGGCAGGGAAACCCGTTAATGAAAGAAGGAAAAATTTTAGCAAAGGCAAGGAGGTGAGGGGAGGTTTTACCCCCAAGGGTTTAAAAGTAAAAATGGAAAAGGGGAGGATCAGCCCAAAGGTTTTACCCAAAGATGCAAGGAGGCAAAAAAACCCAAATGTGCTAGGGGAAAGGAAAAAAAATAGAAGGGAAAAGGGCCCGGGGAATAAGGAGAGCACGAAAACCAGAAACGAAAATACCCAGAAAAAAGGGGGGGCTCAAAAGTCAAAATGAAAAAAGACATAGCACAAAAGCCAAATCTGACCTGAAACTGTTTAAAAACAGCCTCAAACAGGAAGAAAACAAACCCTCAAGGACCAGGGGGAATCAGGCCCAAGGGAAGGGGAAGGGGGGAGACCCAAAAAGGGAAAAGACCGTGAAGATGTGAGGGAAAAACCCCCAAGAGATTCAAAGAAGTGTTTTACAGAGGAAAACAGAAGGGGCTCCCGAAAGACGGGGGAAAGGGGGGTACACCCCCCATGTGCTGGACAAGTACACACCAAACCCAGGAAGAAGTGAAGAGGCTTCCCGAGTGACTAGAATTTTCCCCAAAGGCAATGGGGCCAGATAACATCTCTCCATGGGGTCCTGGAGAGGGGAGCAAGGCAAAATGTTACCCCTAACAACAATATTTTAAAATATCTAAACCCAAAAAGGGAGATTGCCTAGGCATGGAAGACAGCAAATGTGGTCCCAATTTTTTAAAAAAGGAGACAGACATGAGGCCCTAAACTACAGACCATTTTCCCCTGACATGGGAAGCATGCAAAATCATGGAAAAGATTGCAGGAGAAGAATGGTGGAACATTTAGAAAGGAATGATTTTCATCACCAGAGCCAACATGGGGTTTTTGAACGGAAATCCTGTCACAAACCTACTGGAGTTTTTATGACCTGGGGACAGGGATTTTTGGGCAAAAAAGAGAGAGGGGTGGGTGGATTTTTCAATTTTTTTTGGCGCCCAAAAAGGGGGTTTTTACACAGTAAAACCCCACAAGAGGGTTAGTGAAAAACCCCCGGGGGACCCCAAACAGGATAACAGGGAAGGGGACGCAATGGATCAGGGAATAAAATTTTCCCCGGAAGACAGCAGCGAGTAAAGGTACGTTGGGGGAGGTGTCCCGAGTGGGGACCGTGGGCCAGCGGGGTTCCCCCCAGGGGTCAGTCCCCAGGGCCAGTGCGTTTTTCTGGTATTTGTGAACGACATGACGGAAGGAATAAACTCCCAGGGGCCCTGTTTGAGATGACGTGAAGTTTTGAGAAAGTTTTATTCGATCGGGAAAAACCAGGCAGAAAACAAAAAGGTCTGGGCAAAGGCCCGCAGACCTGTCCAGCAACTGGCTCCTGGGGTTTTAATCCCACCAAGTGCAAAGTCATGAGGAATTTGGGGAAGGGGAAAAAGACCGCAGACGGAGAAATCCCAGGGGGGGGCCCGAGACACAAACATCACTCCAAAGGAAAAAGAACTTGGGGTGAAAAAAACACCACAAAATCTGAAGTTTCACCCTCAACCAAAAAACTGCCGCAGCATATGGGCGCCTTTGGGAAACCTCAAACAGCATTCCGACATCTTAATAAGGAATTTTTCAGGGCCCCGTAAAAAACCCTGTTTTGTTAGCCCCCTATTGGAGTATTTCGGCACCAAAATTTCGAGCCCCCCCCTAACCAAGGATTAAAAAAACTAGAGAAAGTGCAAAAAGGTTTTTTCAACAAAATATCCCCGAGTTAAGAGGGATGTCCAAAGAAAGGGGAGGTTAAGGGAAATCAACCCCACGACACCCGGGGGACCCGGGAGAAAGGGGGGAAAACATGAAAAACGACATACAAAATAAATGAAGGAATTTGACAAAGGGGGACAAAGACAAAGGGTGTTTTCCCGAGACTGGACACAAAAAAACCCAAAAACGGGGGGCACAGTTGGAAGCTGGGAAAACACAGATAATCAAAGGGAGTTAGGAAAAATTTCTTCACCACAGAGTAGTCAGGGAAATGGAATATTTTGGGGAAACGATGTAGTGGAGGCGGATCCATACAAACTTTAAAACAAAAGGTACGATAAACCCCATGGTTTTTGGAAAGTGCCAGGGAGCGCCAGTTTAAGAGGGGGGGTCAGGAGCTTTGGGCCGAAACCCCTGCAACCTCAATAGGGATACACACACACAAAACACACACACACCCACACACACACACACACACAACACACACACACACACACACACAAAAACATATATATAATATATATATATATTATTTTATATATATATATAAAAAATAAAATATTTTAATATATAAAGTTGTTGTGTGTGTGTGTTGTATACAGGAAAGGTGGAGTTTTCATCACTGGCTTTTTTAAATCATTATTACACCTAACAATAATTATTTTTTTAAACTGAAACGTTTTTTTGTCTTTCTATTTTATTGAGAAAACTGAGTAAAATTGTTGAAAGTGAAAAACTGTTTCAAGCAACGATGATAAGTGGGAAATTTCATGGAAGTTTTTGGTAGTTTTGTAAGTGACATCACCTGCTGTCTGGTATTTGTTGACATCCGCTATCCCTGGATTTTTGTGAACAAAACGCCCCCCGTCATGGTAGTTTTGTACTTTACCTGCTGTCATGGTAAATCTTTTTAAGTGACAAATCCATGAAATTTGTTTAAACCCCCTTCTCATCCTCTTTCGAAGATTTTTTTTGTTTTGAGAGGGTTTGGGCTTCTGGAGTGAAAAAAAATTTCTGCATTTTCTACCTTGCTGCCATTTATGGGTTTTTTAAAAACTGACTCATACGTTTTTTAGGATTTTTACTCATTTCCTTTTTCGTCGTCCCGAAAAAGAGTCTACCCCCTAGTGGGGCAGTTCTACAGGTAGTTTTTTTGCTTGGATTTTTCGTAAAAGAAATTTTTTTGGGTTTTTTTCAAAATCCTGTATGGCCCCCTTTTTTCCCTTTTTACTTTTTCTGTGAGGTATGACATCCTAAGTTTTTTTTCTTTAAAAATTTAAATGATCTCTTTTAATTTTTTCTTCCTGTTTTTGCAAATTTTTTTTTTTTAAAACAATTTTAGGAACCCCCCTTTTCCTTCTTCTTAAACCCCTCCTACCCCTCTCTCTATATTGATCTTTTTCTGGGGATCCTCAGTGGTACATGTTTCATACATACTTTCTATGCTTCTGTATTCAGCTTCTCTAGGCACTGGCGGGGAGATTATTTCCCAGTAAAAGTAGGCCTTAGGCAAGGATGTGTTATGTCACCATTGTTGTTATATATATATATATATATATATATATATATATGGATGGAGTTGTAAGAGAAGTGCTCGGGGTGTTGGCAAGAGGTGTGGGGTTAAAATATAAAGAATCTAACACAAAGTGAGAGTTGCTCTTTGCTGATGACACTGTGCTTTTGGGTGATTCCGAAGAAAAGTTGCAGAGGTTAGTGGATGAGTTTGGTAGAGTATGTAAAAGAAGGAAATTAAAAGTAAATATAGGAAAGAGTAAAGTGATGATAATAAAAATAGATTACGAAAGATTGGATATCGGATTGGAGGGAGAACATATGGAGGAGATGAATGTTTTCAGATATCTGGGGGACGTGTCAGCAGATGAGTCTATGAAAGATGAGGTGAATCATAAAGTTGACAAAGGGAAAAAGGTGAGTGGTGCACTGAGGAGTCTGTGGAGACAAAGAACTTTGTGTAAGCAAAGAGGGGAATGTATGAAAGTATAGTTATATCAACACTCTTATATGGGTGTGAAACGCTGCAACAAGGAGAAGGTTGGAGGCAGTGGAGATGTCATGTCTGAGGTCACTGTGTGGTGAAAATATAATGCAGAGGGGTTATTGAAGTGGTTTGGACTTGTAGAGAGGATGGAACAATATAGAATGCCTTCGAGAGTGTATAAATCTATAATGGCCGGAAGGCAGGGTTGGAGGAAAGGTTGGAGGAAGGGGGTAAAGGAGTTTTTTTTTTTTGTATGTGAGGTGCTTGGACTTTCAGCAGGCATGTGTGAGCGTGTTAGGAGTGAATGGAGACAAAATATTTTTTTAGGACTCGATGTGCTGTTGGAGTGTAAGCAAGGTAGCATTTATGAAGGGATTCAAGGAAACCAGCAGGCCAGACTTGAGTCCTGGAGATGGAAACTACAGTGCCAGCACTCTGAAGGAGGGGTGTTAAGGTGCAGTTTTATAACCTCAGTGTAAGCATGCTTCTGGCAAAACAGTGATGGAGTGAATGATGAAATTTTTCTTTCTCGGGCCACCCTGCCTTGGTGGGAAACGGCCTATGTGTTAATAAAAAAAATGATGTACAAGTATATTAAGTTTTACTCCAAGAGTTGTGTAGGAGCTTATCTCCTTAATTATTCCATCTACATTAACTGTAATTAGCATCCAGACATCTTTGTTTTTAAAGATCTCAACTTTTATTTGGTTGGTTTGTATGCGTCCAGTTGCCATACAAAAAAGTGCTATTTAGAAGCCACACAATTTACAGACTAACTAGACTAGAATTCACTCTGACAAACTGGTATGAAACCAGAAGCAAGCTAGGTGCTAGGTGCTAGAGGGGAATAAAAAAGTTGACCTAGTATTCTTTGAAGCTATCTTTACATATTAGATATTTCATTTTGTAACAATGGGGGGCTGTTCGGGATTTTGATCAAATGTGTTGGAAATATTGTCTAGTTTGATTTACTAGTAACACTATATCAGTTCACTTGAGTAATTTCTTGATATAAGGAGTTAGAGTTCGGTCATGTACATCATAACTGGTGGATGTGTGTACCAGTCAGAATCTCTTGATCCAAGGAAATGGAGATACTGTTAATGAGCTCTGGCTCTTAGACAATCAAACCTTCTGACATTATCTAATTTGTAAGGTAATGTTTTACTAGGATCATAGCCTGTTATATTCATGCTCTTGGTGTATACATATTCTCAGTATGTCTGTAGTTGTGTAACAATTAATTGATACTCTGTATCTGTCGAAGTTCATTAAAAAATCTTGAAACTTCAGACGTGTTGGTAGGTAGCTAAAAATCTTGAAACTTCAGACGTGTTGGTAGGTAGCTAACATCATACAAATTACACTGCTGATAATGTCAGAGTATTAATTAGAGATATATTGTTTCTTGCTTATACAAAGCTTTCTCATTCTGAATCAAATTCTGAGGAGAGCCTTATGTCACAATTTGATAAAATGTCCCTAACTGATGACTTAGAAGCTGAGCGAGCTAAGGCAGTATTTGAGCCTAGTTTTGAGACTCTCTGACCGCGGGTTCAGTCCCGGCCGGGGTATGGTTTGAGCCTAGTGTAGCTCCGTTTTTGCTCACCCTTTCTCGCCTAACTGCGACATCATCACAGAGTGTAGCAGGTAATATGATTCAACATCATTCTCATACTATTGATTTTACACCTGGATATAGTAATCCTAGACCTGATGTAGAAACTACAAACGGCTAGACTAGGCGCCTGTCTTAAGGAACGTCCGGACTGATTCATTAATTTCCCTACTCTGCTACCTACTGGTACTATCTCTCATGATCAATTTGTGAAGATGAAACACCTAATACAGTCGCAGACTACACAGATGGAGGCCCACGGGAAAGTGAATGAAGATGAATTCCAAGGAGAAACTGTTGGTTTTGAAAGACAACAACGGTATACGTCTACATCTGATCATCCTTTTAACGCAATCCAGGACGCATTTAACGTTCAGAAAACAGTCTCCATGGTTCCTAAGTTTTTTGAAAGCGACTTATTTGAGAACCAGGCACGTGCAGTGAATTGGCCACGCAAACACGCAAATTGTCCACGCAAATCAGTTTATTAGATGGTAGGCAGGTAGGTATAATATTTGTCAGGTTTTCCTGACGCGGGTCTTACGCATAGGATTACCCACATCTGGAACTTTTGGTCATCTGACCGAGGCCTTCTGCTGGCTTACCGGTCCACCTGTTTAAAAATTATGGCTATGATTACAACCATCTTTAAAGCAGCTTATTAGAGTAAATCTCCTCACTTATATAACTCACGTGTCACTGACACTTTCCGTTCATATCCTAGACAAACCCACACTCCTAAATCTGTCTCTGTGGGAAGACAGAAGTCGGATAAAGAGAAGTTAAATGTGCATATTGTCAAAGAAAAGGACATTCTGGGGAATATTGCTATACGCTGGAAAAAGATATGAGAACTGATCATGCAGCTGACGCCCCCGTACAACCCATATCTTCACCTTCGATGCAGCGAGGACATGAAGGCCTTGGCAAGAAGCTAAATTCTGCTGATCAGGATAATACAGCTCAGTCTAGGTGACTAGGATCAGAATGTATATCTGACGATAAAATTCGTTCTGTTATGAATCCTTACCTAGCTAAAGTACATGATATCATCTCTGACCTTGTTGAGAGATGATGTAAAGTACATCATCTCTCACCTTGTTGAGAGATGATGTAAAGTACATCATCTCTGACCTTGTTGAGAGATGATGTAAAGTACATCATCTCTCACCTTGTTGAGAGATGATGTAAAGTACATCATCTCTGACCTTGTTGAGAGATGATGTAAAGTACATCATCTCTCACCTTGTTGAGAGATGATGTAAAGTACATCATCTCTCACCTTGTTGAGAGATGATATAAAGTATATCTCTCACCTCGTTGAGAGATGATGTATTTACCATAACGAATAATACCTATACCAAAATATATATCTTGTCAGAAGCCTGTGGAGGGGCTGCAATATAATTACCTCATCATACATATATATATATATATATAAAATATATATATATATATATTATAATATATATTATATAATATAATATATATTATATATATTTAATATATATAATGTCTGGCATCCCGGGTATAACTTGCTGATATGTCGGATCCCGGGTATAAAGTTGCTGATATTTTGGGGCATCCCTGTAAAAGTCTCGATATATTGCATCCCTGGTATAATATTGATATGTCTGGCACCCGGGTATAACTCCTCTGATAGTCTGGCCCCCCGGGTTAACAGTTCTGAATTTTCTGGCACCCCCGGTTAAAACAGTTATGAATTCGGGCACCCTGGTTAACAGTTACTTTTTTGTCTGCATCCATGGAAAACGTTACGATAGTTGACATCCCTGGTTAACAGCTCTGTAGTCTGAATCCCGGTAAACGTCTCTGTATTTACACCCCGGGGTATAACAGTCTTGATATGTCGACATCCGGGTTATAACAGCTCTATATGCTGACATCCCTGGATAACATTTACTGATACGTCTGGTCCCGGGTATAACATTACTGAATTTGGGCACCCCGGGTTATACACCTGAAAAGTCTGAACCCCTGGTATAACACCCCTCTGATATGTCGACATCTTTGGTTAAATCTCTGATATGTTGCACCCCTGATAACAGTTACGATATTTTTGGATCCGGTAAACATTACTGTAGCCGGCACCCCTGTATAACATTACGATTTGTTGACACCCATGGTATAACTTTACTGAACATCGGGCACCCGTAAAAATTACTGAATGTCGCATCCCTGGTAAACAGTCTTGTATGTCGACACCCCGGGTATAACAGTCTCTGATATGTCTGACCCCCGGGAAAAACCCCTTATATGTCTGCACCCCCGGGTAAACAGTCTCTGATATGTCTGACATCCCTGTAAAAAACAGTCTTTATGTCGACACCCCTGGTAAAACATTACGATATGTCGGATCCCTGATATAACAGTTACTGATTTGTCTGACATCCTGTATAACATTTTACGATACTTTCGGGCATCCCTGGTATAACTCCTGATATTTTCTACTCCCGGAAAACATCTCGATATGTCGACATTTTGGAAACAGTCTCTGATAGTCTGACACCCCTGGTATAACATTATGATATGTTTTTGGGCATCCCTGGTAAACATTACTGATATGTCTGGCATCCGGGGTATAACTTACGATTTGTCTGACTCCATGGTAAAACAGTTACTGATACATCGGGCATCCCGGGTATAACAGTTATGATTGTTGACACCCTGGTAAACTTTTGATTGTCGACATCCCGGATAACATCTCTGATATGTCTGAATCCCTGGTAAAACAGTCCTAAAAGTTGAATCCCGGGTTATAACAGTTACTGATATTTTCGGGCATCCCTGTAAAAACATTACTGATAGTCTGGCATCCCTGGTATAACATTACTGTTTCTAATCCTGGTATAACATTTACTGCATCGGCACCCTGGATAACAGTTACTGAAGTCTGACATCCCGGGATAACATCCTGATATGTCGACTCCTGGTTAACAGTCTCTGAATTCTGACACCCCGTATAACAGTCTCTGATATGTCTGACATTTTTGGTAAACAGTCTCGATATTCGACACCCTGTAAACATTCTGATATGTCTGACATCTTGGTATAACAGCTCGATTGTCTGACATCCCGGTATAACAGTTACTGATAGTCTGGCATCCGGGTAAAACATCTCGATATGTCTGACACCCCTGGAAAAACTTTTTGATATGCTGAAAACCCGGTAAAACAGTCTTGTTTGTCGGCACCCCGTATAACAGTCTTGTTATTCGACACCCCGGTATAACATCTGTATGTCTGACACCCCGGGTATAACAGTTACGTATTCTGGCATCCCGGGAAAACAGTCTCTGATATGTCGGGACCCCCTGATAACAGCCCGATATGTCTGACCCCTGGTATAACAGCTCTGTTTTGCTGGCATCCCGGGAAAACGTCTCGTTAGTCTGCCCCCTGGAAAACAGTCTCTGTTTTGTCTGACACCCCTGGTATAACAGTCCTTTTATGTCTGACATCCCGGGTAAAACTCTCTGATATGTCTGACACCCGGGTAAAACAGTCTCTAATGTCGACATCTTTGTAAAACATCTTGATATTTCTACACCCCGGGAAAACGCCCTTTATTGCGACCCCTGGAAAACAGTCTCTGTTTGTCGACACTTTGGTATAACAGTCTCGATAGTCTGAATCCCGGTAAACAGTCTCTGATATTTTGAACCCCTGGTATAACGTCTCTTATGTCTGACATCCCGGATAACAGCTCTGTTTGTCAAACATCTTTGGATAACAGTCTCTGATATGTCTGACTCCTGGTAAAAAAACCTTGATATGTCTGAATCCGGGTATAACATTTTGATAGTCTGACATCCCGGGAAAATAACATCTCTGTTTGTCGGACCCCTGGAAAAACAGCTGTTTTATGTCTGACACCCTGTATAACTCTCTGTTATTTTGACACCATGGAAAAACATCCGTATGTCTGACACCCTGGTATAACTTCTCTGAATGCGGATCCTGGATAACGCCCCTTGTTATGTCTACACCCTGATAACAGTTTTGTTTTCTGACATCCCTGGAAAACTCCTGAAAATTTCTAAAATCCTGGATAACAGTCTCGATAGTTGACACCCTGTATAACACTCTGATATTTAATCCCTGGATAACAGTCTCTGATTGCCCGACACTTTGGTATAACAGTCTCTTTTTATTCTGCATCCTGAATAACAGTCTCTGATATTTCGACATTTTTTGGTAAAACATCTCTGTTATGTCTGACTCCGAAACACCCTTATATGTCTGACCCCGGTAAACAGTTTTGTTATTCACATCCCGGTAAACAGTCTCTATATGTCTACATCTTTGGAAACAGTCTCTTTTTTCGACATTTTTGGGTATAACAGTTTTGTATTTTGACATCCCTGTATAACACTCGTTATTTGACACCCCGGTATAACACTCTGTATGTCGACACCCGGGTAAAAAGTCTTGATATTTTGACATCTTTGGGTAAAACAGTCTCTGTTATGCTGACCCCCTGGATAACAGTCCTGATATGCTGAACCCGGGAAAAACATCTCTGTTATTTTGACACCTGGTATAACAGTCTCTGTTATGTCTGACACCCCCTGGTAAAAACATTATGATAGCTGACACCCCGGTATAAAGTCCTGATATTCTGACATCCCGGGTTTAAAATTTACGATATTCTGCATCCCTGGTATAACATTACTGATAGTTGACACCCCTGGTAAACAGTCTCTGTTATGTCTACATCCCTGGTATAAAGTTCTGATATGTTGACACCCTGGTTAACAGTCTCTGTTGTCTGACTTTTGGGATAACATCTCGTTATGTCGAACCCGGGTATAAATCTCTGATATGTCTGACATCCCTGGAAAAACATCTTGATATGCGACATCCCGGGTAAAACAGTCCTGATATGTCTACATCCCTGGTATAACAGTCTCTGATAGTCTGACATCTTTGGTATAACGTCTCTGTTATTCTGACATCCCGGGTATAACAGTCTCTGATATTCTGACACCCGGGTTAAAAAACGTTTACTGAATGTCTGACATCCGGGTTAAAACAGTCTCTTTTTATGTCTGACACCCTGGTATAACATCTCTATATTCTGACACCGGGGTAAAACACTCTGATATGTCGAAAACCCCTGGTATAACAGCCCTTGAAAATTCTGACATCCTGGTATAACATCTCTGATAGTTGACACCCTGGTAAACACTTGAAAGTCTGACACCCTGGTTAAAACGTTCTAAATTGTCTGACATTTTTGGGTAAACGTCCTGTTATTCTACATCCCGGTATAACATTCAAAATTTTGACACCCGGGGTAAAACATCTCTGATAGTTGACACCCTGGTATAACAGTCTCTGTATGTCTGACATCCCGGTATAACAGTCTTGATATGTTTGACATCCCTGGTATAACGTCCTGAATGTCTACACCCCGGGTATAACGTCTCTGTTATTCTGAACCCCTTAAAAACACCTGAAAGTTGACTCCCGGGTATAACATCTCTGATATGTTGACACCCCGTAAAACAGTCTCTGATATGTCTGCACCGGGTATAACTTTATATATTCTGAATCCCGGAAACAGTCTCTGTTATGTCTGAACCCCGGGGTATAACCCTGATATTTGACCCCTTTATAACAGCCCTTGATAGTCTGACACCCCTGTTAACAGTTCGTTATGTCGACATCCCTGGTAAACAGTCCTGATATGCTGACACCCCGGGGAAAAACAGCTCGTATGTTACATCCCTGGTATAACAGCTCTGATATGTCTGACACCCGGTATAACAGTCTCTGATATGTCTGACACCCCTGGTATAACATCTCTGATATGCGACACCCCGGTATAACGTCTCTGATTGTCTGACACCCCTGGTTAACAGTTCGTTATTCTGACACCCCTGTAAAAACAGTCTCTGATTTCTGACACCCCTGGTATAAAAGTCTCTGATATGTCGACACCCGGGATAACATCTCTGATAGTCTAAATCCGGTAAAAGTTACTGATAGTCTGACATCCCTGTATAACACCCCTGATAGTCTGACACCCGGTATAAATTACTGATATGTTGACATCCTGGATAACTTTTACTGATAGCGACACCCCTGGTAAAATTTCCTGATATGTCTGACATCCCTGGTAAAAACAGTCTCTGATATGCTGAAAAATCCCGGTATAACAGCTCTGATAGCTACATCCGGTAAAACACCCCCTGTATGTCTGACACCCCTGGTATAACGTCCTATATTTTGGCACCCCCTGGTATAACAGTCTTGATATGTCGACACCCCTGGAAACATCTCGATATGTTGACTCCCGGGTTAAAACATCCGAATGTCGCCCCCGGTAAACAGTCTGATATGTCGGCCCCCGGGATAACATCTCTGATATTTGACACCCCGGGATAACAGTTACTGAAGTCTGGTTATTAGGGCCCCCCAGACTCTTCACCTCATCAACACCTTCATAAAGTTTCACATTGTCATCAACCCTTCTAAAGTTTCACATTGATCTCGACACTCAAACAATTTTTTATAAGAAATTTTAATAAAAATTTTCTGAAAATAATAATGACTTTTTAAAAAAAACAGGAAATATATAAATTATAAAAAATAAACATTTAAACAAACCCCCTTTTTTGACTGACCTGTTGAATTTTAATTGGAAGGATAATGTGATGAGCGTCCCCATGGTGACTGATATTTGGTTGATGTTTTATGAGTTTTAGGGAAGTCATCGGGCCTTCAATTTTGAGTCTCTTCCTGTACTTAGTTAGAAGTGAACTATGTACGAACTTAGGAAAGGAAGTGAAATGCTCAACCACTTGCACAAAACGGGTTTTGCAACAAGTGAGGGAGTGAACTCTGTGCTGGAAGTGAACTGGAATACTTACGTATTACCGGTTATCCGGTATATAACACGCGCTGTTTTTCCACAGAAGTTTTTGAAAAAACACTGGGCATTATAATGCTCAGGTCAGGGTCAAGGAAGGGTTAGGGCATTATTGCTCAAGGTCAGGGTCAAGGGAAGTGGTTAGGGTATTAATGCTCAAGGTCAGGGTCAAGGGTAGGGTTAGGGCATTATATGCCAGGTCAGGGTCAAGGGTTAGGTTAGGCATTATATGCTCAAGGTCAGGTCAAGGGTAGGGTTAGGGCATTTATGCTAAATGTCAGAGTAAAGGGTTTTAGGGTTAGGGCATTATATGCTCAAGGCCCGATTTCAAGGGTAGGGTTAGGGCATTATATGTCAAGGTCAGGTCAAGGGTGGGTTAGGGCATTATATGCCTCAAGGTCAGAGTAAGGGTAGGGTTTAGGGCATTATATGCTCAGTCAGGGTTCAAGGGAAAGGGTTAGGGTTATTATATGCTCAAGGTCAGAGTCAAGGGTAGGTTAGGGCATTATTGTCAAGGTCAGAGTCAAGGGTTAGGGTTAGGCCCCATTATATGCTCAAGGTCGAGTAAGGGTTAGGGTTAGGGCATTATATGCTCAAGGTCAGAGTCAAGGGTAGGGTTAGGGCATTATATTGCTCAAGGTCAGAGTCAAGGTTTAGGGTTTAGGGATTATATGCTCAGGTCAGAGTCAAGGTTTAGGGTTAGGGCAACTATTTAGCTCAGGTAGAGTCAAGGGTAGGGTTAGGGATATAGGGCTCAAGGTCAGAGTCAAAGGGTGGGTTAGGGCATATATGCTAAGGGTCAGAGTCAAGGGTTGGGTAGGGCATTATATGTCAAGGTCAGTAGTCAAGGGTAGGGTTATGGCCTTATATGCTAAGGTCAAGCAAGGGAAGGGTTGGGCATTATATGCTCAAGGTCTTGAGTCAAGGGTAGGGTTAGGGCATTATATGCTCAAGGTCAGAGTCAAGGGTAGGGTTATGGCATTATATGCTCAAGGTCAGAGTCAAGGGTAGGGTTAGGGCATTATATGCTCAAGGTCAGAGTCAAGGGTAGGGTTAGGGCATTATATGCTCAAGGTCAGAGTCAAGGGTAGGGTTAGGGCATTATATGCTCAAGGTCAGGGGTCAAGGGTAGGGTTAGGGCATTATATGCTCAAGGTCGGGAGTCAAGGGTAGGGTTAGGGCATTATATGCTCAAGGTCAGAGTCAAGGGTAGGGTTAGGGCATTATATGCTCAAGGTCAGAGTCAAGGGTAGGGTTAGAGTATTATATGCTCAAGGTCAGAGTCAAGGGTAGGGTTAGGGCATTATATGCTCAAGGTCAGAGTCAAGGGTAGGGTTAGGGCATTATATGCTCAAGGTCAGAGTCAAGGGTAGGGTTAGGGCATTATATGCTCAAGGTCAGAGTCAAGGGTAGGGTTAGGGCATTATGTGCTCAAGGTCAGAGTCAAGGGTAGGGCTCAAGGATATACTTTAGCAGTTGTTTACTAATGTTACGTTACAAATGCATAAAAACATAGTCTTATATTCTTATATGAACGTGCGCCTTATATGCCGGAAAATGTTGTTTACCCTTCCTGGGACAGGACAGATGAGAGAATGGGAAGGTGGAAGGTCCTGAGACAGGACAGAATGGGAAAGCGCATTTCCAGATATTTTCGGACCCCACAGCTATTTATCAACCCCTTCAATATACCCACCGACTTTAGGGGTCGATATTGACGACTACGGGGAACCCTAGTCTGGTATCAGTGTTACTGATGTGTTTAGGAAATAGTTACTGATATATCTAGTATAACAGTTACTGATATATCTGGTATAACAGTTACTGATATGTCTGGTATAACATTTACTGATATGTCTGGTATAATACTTACTGGTATATCTGGTATAACAGTTACTGATATGTCTGGTATAACATGATATGTCTGGATATAACGTATGAATGTCTGTATAACAGTTACTGATACGTCTGGTATAACAGTTACTGATATGTCTGGTATAACAGTTACTGATATGTCTGGTATAACAGTTACTGATATGTCTGGTATAACAGTTACTGATATGTCTGGTATAACAGTTACTGATATGTCTGGTATAACAGTTACTGATATGTCTGGTATAACAGTTACTGATTAAATCTGGTATAACAGTTCTGATTGTCTGGTATACAGTTACTGATATGGTTATAACAGTTACTGATATGTCTGGTATAAAGTTACTGATATGTCTGGTATAACAGTTACTGATATGTCTGGTATAGTTTCTGATATGTTGGTATAACAGTTCTGATATATCTGGTTATAACAGTTATGATATGTCTGGTAACAGTCACTGATATGTCTGGTAAAAACAGTTACTGGTATAGCTGGTATTCCTGGTATAACAATTCCTGATATAGCTGGTATACCTGGTATAACAATTCCTGATATAGCTGGTATACCTGGTATAACAATTCCTGATATAGCTGGTATACCCGGTAACAATTCCCGATATAGCTGGTGTACCTAGTATAACAATTCCTGATTAGCTGGTGTACTTGGTATAAACAATTCTGATATATCTGGTATACCTGGTATAACAATTCCTGATGTAGCTGGTATACCTAGAACAACCATTCCTATAGCTGATATACCTGGTATAACAATTCCTGATATAGCTGGTATACCTGGTACAACAATTCCTGATTTAGCTGGTATACCTGGTATAACAAATTTCCCGATTTAGCTGCTATACCTGGACAACAATTCCTGATATAGCTGGTATACCTGGTATAACAATTCCTGATATAGCTGGTATACATGGTATAACAATTCCTGATTTAGCTGGTTACTGGTATAGCAGTTCCTGATTTTAGCTGGTATGACCTGTACAACAGTTCTGATTTAGCTGGTATCCTGTACAACATTCTGATTTAGCTGGTATACTGGTACACAATTCCTGGATTAGCTGGGTATACTGGTTAACTTCCTGTTGCGTATACCTGGTATAACAGTTCTGCGTAGTGAGAGTTGTGTTCAGCTTCTACCTGTTAATTTTTACTACGTTGCTTCATTATGCAAAGTCTTTCATGTCTGTATTAGGCTGATAAAGGCCCATGGTGGGGAATCGTCTTCAAAGATAGCCCGGTGTTGTTCTTATGTTCTGACTCAAGAAATCGTATGAACGATTGCAAAAAACCATCGTATGGGTGGGGATTGAATCGCGCAAGAGAGTCGTAAAATTCAGGCCAGCGTTAAGCCACTGTGCCAGCTGACCAGCTGTGATGGCTGCTGTCTCACAGCCCGATACCTGTTTATAGAATTTACCAAGAATCAAATGGGCATACTTGAGTTATCTTGAGAAACAGAAAGGCATCCATGAACATTCCCAAGAAGAGAAACACTCAGAGAACACATATTGCACATCCGAAAACAAACATTGTCCTAGAGGAAGAATCTTGGGGGTAAACTTAATAAAGTAGATATTATAAGTACTAGTGAATATTACAGGAGAATATTGTAAGAGGAAATATTCTTGTTCATCATTGACTTTACATGTTAAGTGTTGGTGTCCTGCCTCAGCTTGTTTCAAAGCCCAGCTCTATTTACTACCTTCCCAGCTTGCCACTTACAATAGTCGGATAACACTCAAGTACCTAATTTACTGCTGCGTAAAGAAGGGTAGCAGATATGAGAATGCTTGCTGATACACCCCACCCCCATCTTGCAGTCTAACACATAAATTTGACACATGTGCAACACTTAGGTATCTTTATTGAGGAAATGTTTCGCCACACAGTGGCTTCATCAGTCTGATTTCATCGACTCCAGGCTGAGGGACTGATTACTTCAGACTCTTTCTGATCTTCACCATTCTTCTTTGGATAAGATTGATGAAGCCACTGTGTGGCGAAACGTCTCCTCAGTAAAGATACCCAAATGTTGCACATGTGTCTAATTATCAACTTGTCGGTTCTCTGAACCATTTATCTACAATTTAACACAGGTTCCTTGGATCTATAATTTCCTCACTAACAGAACACAGAGAGTAGTCGTCAACAGAGTAACGTCCGAGGCAGCTACGGTGAAAAGCTCTGTTCCACAAGGCACAGTACTCGCTCCCATCTTGTTCCTCATCCTCATATCCGACATAGACAAGGATGTCAGCCACAGCACCGTGTCTTCCTTTGCAGATGACACCCGAATCTGCATGACAGTGTCTTCCATTGCAGACACTGCAAGGCTCCAGGCGGACATCAACCAAATCTTTCAGTGGGCTGCAGAAAACAATATGAAGTTCAACGATGAGAAATTTCAATTACTCAGATATGGTAACATGAGGAAATTAAATCTTCATCAGAGTACAAACAAATTCTGGCCCAAAAATAGAGCGAAACACCAACGTCAAAGACCTGGGAGTGATCATGTCGGAGGATCTCACCTTCAAGGACCATAACATTGTATCAATCGCATCTGCTAGAAAAATGACAGGATGGATAATGAGAACCTTCAAAAAACTAGGGAGGCCAAGCCCATGATGACACTCTTCAGGTCCTTGTTCTATCTAGGCTGGAATATTGCTGCACACTAACAGCACCTTTCAAGGCAGGTGAAATTGCCGACCTAGAAAATGTACAGAGAACTTTCACGGCGCGCATAACGGAGATAAAACACCTCAATTACTGGGAGCGCTTGAGGTTCCTAAACCTGTATTCCCTGGAACGCAGGAGGGAGAGATACATGATTATATACACCTGGAAAATCTAGAGGGACTAGTACCGAACTTGCACACGAAAAATCACTCGCTACGAAAGCAAAAGACTTGGCAGACGATGCACCATCCCCCCAATGAAAAGCAGGGGTGTCACTAGCACGTTAAGAGACCATACAATAAGTGTCAGGGGCCCGAGACTGTTCAACTGCCTCCCAGCACACATAAGGGGGATTACCAACAGACCCCTGGCAGTCTTCAAGCTGGCACTGGACAAGCACCTAAAGTCAGTTCCTGATCAGCCCGGCTGTGGCTCGTACGTTGGTTTGCGTGCAGCCAGCAGCAACAGCCTGGTTGATCAGGCTCTGATCCACCAGGAGGCCTGGTCACAGACCGGGCCGCGGGGGCGTTGACCCCCGGAACTCTCTCCAGGTAAACTCCAGGTAACTGTCTATCATCGACGGCCTGGAACATCAACTTGATGATAGGAGAGACAGTACTGAGTGGCGATGAGAGGAGAGACAGTACTGAGTGGCGATGAGAGGAGAGACAGTACTGAGTGGCGATGAGAGGAGAGACAGTACTGAGTGGCGATGAGAGGAGAGACAGTACTGGTGGTGATGAGAGGAGAGACAGTACTGAGTGGCGATGAGAGGAGAGACAGTACTGAGTGGCGATGAGCGACAGTACTGAGTGGCGATGAGAGGAGAGACAGTACTGAGTGGCGATGAGAGGAGAGACAGTACTGAGTGGCGATGAGAGGAGAGACAGTACTGAGTGGCGATGAGAGGAGAGACAGTACTGAGTGGCGATGAGAGGAGAGACAGTACTGAGTGGCGATGAGAGGAGAGGCAGTACTGAGTGGCGATGAGAGGAGAGACAGTACTGGGTGGTGATGAGAGGAGAGACAGTACTGAGTGGCGATGAGAGGAGAGACAGTACTGAGTGGCGATGAGAGGAGAGACAGTACTGAGTGGCGATGAGAGGAGAGACAGTACTGAGTGGCGATGAGAGGAGAGACAGTACTGAGTGGCGATGAGAGGAGAGACAGTACTGAGTGGCGATGAGAGGAGAGGACAGTACTGAGTGGTGATGAGAGGAGAGACAGTACTGAGTGGCGATGAGAGGAGAGACAGTACTGAGTGGCGATGAGAGGAGAGACAGTACTGAGTGGCGATGAGAGGAGAAACAGTACTGAGTGGTGATGAGAGGAGAGACAGTACTGAGTGGCGATGAGAGGAGAGGGACAGTACTGAGTGGCGATGAGAGGAGAGACAGTACTGGGTGGCGATGAGAGGAGAGACAGTACTGAGTGGCGATGAGAGGAGAGACAGTACTGAGTGGCGATGAGAGGAGAGACAGTACTGAGTGGCGATGAGAGGAGAGGACAGTACTGAGTGGCGATGAGAGGAGAGACAGTACTGAGTGGCGATGAGAGGAGAGGCAGTACTGAGTGGCGATGAGAGGAGAGACAGTACTGAGTGGCGATGAGAGGAGAGACAGTACTGAGTGGCGATGAGAGGGAGAGACAGTACTGAGTGGCGATGAGAGGAGAGACAGTACTGAGTGGCGATGAGAGGAGAGACAGTACTGAGTGGCGATGAGAGGAGAAACAGTACTGAGTGGCGATGAGAGGAGAAACAGTACTGAGTGGTGATGAGAGGAGAGACAGTACTGAGTGGCGATGAGAGGAGAGACAGTACTGAGTGGCGATGAGAGGAGAGACAGTATGAGTGGCGATGAGAGGAGAGACAGTACTGAGTGGCGATGAGAGGAGGGAACAGTACTGAGTGGTGATGAGAGCAGTACTGAGTGGCGATGGGATTAGAAACAGTACTGAGTGGCGATGAGAGGAGAGGCATTACTGAGTGGCGATGAGAGGAGAGACAGTACTGAGTGGCGATGAGAGGAGAGGCAGTACTGAGTGGCGATGAGAGGAGAAACAGTACTGAGTGGTGATGAGAGGAGAGACAGTACTGAGTGGCGATGAGAGGAGAGGACGTACTGGTGGCGATGAGAGGAGAGACAGTACTGAGTGGCGATGAGAGGAGAGACAGTACTGAGTGGCGATGAGAGGAGAGGCAGTACTGAGTGGCGATGAGAGGAGAGACAGTACTGAGTGGCGATGAGAGGAGAGACAGTACTGAGTGGCGATGAGAGGAGAAACAGTACTGAGTGGCGATGAGAGGAGAGACAGTACTGAGTGGCGATGAGAGGAGAGACAGTACTGAGTGACGATGAGAGAGAGAGACAGTACTGAGTGGCGATGAGAGGAGAGACAGTACTGAGTGACGATGAGAGGAGAGACAGTACTGAGTGGCGATGAGAGGACAGTACTGAGTGGCGATGAGAGGAGAGGCAGTACTGAGTGGCGATGAGAGGAGAGACAGTACTGAGTGGCGATGAGAGGAGAGACAGTACTGAGTGGCGATGAGAGGAGAGACAGTACTGAGTGGCGATGAGAGGAGAGACAGTACTGAGTGGCGATGAGAGGAGAGACAGTACTGAGTGGTGATGAGAGGAGAGGCAGTACTGAGTGGCGATGAGAGGAGAGACAGTACTGAGTGGCGATGAGAGGAGAGACAGTACTGAGTGGCGATGAGAGGAGAAACAGTACTGAGTGGCGATGAGAGGAGAAACAGTACTGAGTGGTGATGAGAGGAGAGGCAGTACTGAGTGGCGATGAGAGGAGAGACAGTACTGAGTGGCGATGAGAGGAGAGGCAGTACTGAGTGGCGATGAGAGGAGAAACAGTACTGAGTGGTGATGAGAGGAGAGACAGTACTGAGTGGCGATGAGAGGAGAGACAGTATGAGTGGCGATGAGAGGAGAGACAGTACTGAGTGGCGATGAGAGGAGAGACAGTACTGAGTGGCGATGAGAGGAGAGGCAGTACTGAGTGGCGATGAGAGGAGAGACAGTACTGAGTGGCGATGAGAGGAGAGACAGTACTGAGTGGCGATGAGAGGAGAAACAGTACTGAGTGGCGATGAGAGGAGAGACAGTACTGAGTGGCGATGAGAGGAGAGACAGTACTGAGTGACGATGAGAGGAGAGACAGTACTGAGTGGCGATGAGAGGAGAGACAGTACTGAGTGACGATGAGAGGAGAGACAGTACTGAGTGGCGATGAGAGACAGTACTGAGTGGCGATGAGAGGAGAGGCAGTACTGAGTGGCGATGAGAGGAGAGACAGTACTGAGTGGCGATGAGAGGAGAGACAGTACTGAGTGGCGATGAGAGGAGAGACAGTACTGAGTGGCGATGAGAGGAGAGACAGTACTGAGTGGCGATGAGAGGAGAGACAGTACTGAGTGGTGATGAGAGGAGAGGCAGTATGAGTGGCGATGAGAGGAGAGACAGTACTGAGTGGCGATGAGAGGAGAGACAGTACTGAGTGGTGATGAGAGGAGGAGACAGTACTGAGTGGCGATGAGAGAGGAGACAGTACTGAGTGGTGATGAGAGGAGAGACAGTACTGAGTGGCGATGAGAGGAGAGACAGTACTGAGTGGCGATGAGAGGAGAGACAGTACTGAGTGGCGATAGAGAGGAGAGACAGTACTGAGTGGCGATGAGAGGAGAGGCAGAGTACTGAGTGGCGATGAGAGGAGAGACAGTACTGAGTGGCGATGAGAGGAGAGACAGTACTGAGTGGCGATGAGAGGAGAGACAGTACTGAGTGACGATGAGAGGAGAGAGACAGTACTGAGTGGCGATGAGAGGAGAGACAGTACTGAGTGGCGATGAGAGGAGAGACAGTACTGAGTGGCGATGAGAGGAGAGACAGTATCGAGTGACGATGAGAGAGAGAGACAGTACTGAGTGGCGATGAGAGGAGAGACAGTACTGAGTGGCGATGAGAGGAGAGAGACAGTACTGAGTGGCGATGAGAGGAGAGACAGTACTGGGTGGCGATGAGAGGAGAGACAGTACTGAGTGGCGATGAGAGGAGAGACAGTACTGAGTGACGATGAGAGGAGAGACATTACTGAGTGGCGATGAGCGACAGTACTGAGTGGCGATGAGAGGAGAGACAGTACTGAGTGGCGATGAGAGGAGAGACAGTACTGAGTGGCGATGAGAGGAGAGACAGTACTGAGTGGCGATGAGAGGAGAGACAGTACTGAGTGGCGATGAGAGGAGAGACAGTACTGAGTGGCGATGAGAGGAGAGACAGTACTGAGTGGCGATGAGAGGAGAGACAGTACTGGGTGGCGATGAGAGGAGAGACAGTACTGAGTGGCGATGAGAGGAGAGGCAGTACTGAGTGGCGATGAGAGGAGAGACAGTACTGAGTGGCGATGAGAGGAGAGACAGTACTGAGTGACGATGAGAGGAGAGACAGTACTGAGTGGCGATGAGAGGAGAGACAGTACTGAGTGGCGATGAGAGGAGAACAGTACTGAGTGGTGATGAGAGAGGAGAGACAGTACTGAGTGGCGATGAGAGGAAGAGAGACAGTACTGAGCGGCGATGAGAGGAGAGACCAGTACTGAGTGGCGATGAGAGGAGAGACAGTACTGAGTGGCGATGAGAGGAGAGACAGTACTGAGTGGTGATGAGAGACAGTACTGAGTGGCGATGAGAGGAGAAACAGTACTGAGTGGCGATGAGAGGAGAGGCATTATGAGTGGCGATGAGAGGAGAGACAGTACTGAGTGGCGATTGAGAGGAGAGACAGTACTGAGTGGCGATGAGAGGGAGAAACAGTACTGAGTGGTGATGAGAGGAGAGACAGTACTGAGTGGCGATGAGAGGAGAAACAGTACTGAGTGGCGATGAGAGGAGAGACAATACTGAGTGGCGATGAGAGGAGAGACAGTACTGAGTGACGATGAGAGGAGAGGACAGTACTGAGTGGCGATGAGAGGAGAGACAGTACTGAGTGACGATGAGAGGAGAGACAGTACTGAGTGGCGATGAGAGGAGAGACAGTACTGAGTGGCGATGAGAGGAGAGGCAAGTTACTGAGTGGCGATGAGAGGAGAGACAGTACTGAGTGGCGATGAGAGGAGAGACAGTACTGAGTGGCGATGAGAGGAGAGGACAGTACTGAGTGGCGATGAGAGGAGAGACAGTACTGAGTGGCGATGAGAGGAGAGACAGTACTGAGTGGCGATGAGAGGAGAGACAGTACTGAGTGGAGATGAGAGGAGAGGCAGTACTGAGTGGCGATGAGAGGAGAGGACAGTACTGAGTGGTGATGAGAGGAGAGACAGTACTGAGTGGTGATGAGAGGAGAGACAGTACTGAGTGGCGATGAGAGGAGAGACAGTACTGAGTGGTGATGAGAGGAGAGACAGTACTGAGTGGCGATGAGAGGAGAGGACAGTACTGAGTGGCGATGAGAGGAGAGACAGTACTGAGTGGTGATGAGAGGAGAGACAGTACTGAGTGGCGATGAGAGGAGAGACAGTACTGAGTGGCGATGAGAGGAGAGACAGTACTGAGTGGTGATGAGAGGAGAGGCAGAATAACTGAGTGGCGATGAGAGAGAGAGACAGTACTGAGTGGCGATGAGAGGAGAGACAGTACTGAGTGGCGATGAGAGGAGAGACAGTACTGAGTGACGATGAGAGGAGAGACAGTACTGAGTGGCGATGAGAGGAGAGACAGTACTGAGTGGCGATGAGAGGAGAGGACAGTACTGAGTGGCGATGAGAGGAGAGACAGTACTGAGTGACGATGAGAGGAGAGACAGTACTTAGTGGCGATGAGAGGAGAGACAGTACTGAGTGGCGATGAGAGGAGAGACAGTACTGAGTGGCGATGAGAGGAGAGACAGTACTGGGTGGCGATGAGAGGAGAGACAGTACTGAGTGGCGATGAGAGGAGAGACAGTACTGAGTGACGATGAGAGGAGAGACATTACTGAGTGGCGATGAGCGACAGTACTGAGTGGCGATGAGAGGAGAGACAGTATGAGTGGCGATGAGAGGAGAGACAGTACTGAGTGGCGATGAGAGGAGAAGACAGTACTGAGTGGCGATGAGAGGAGAGACAGTATGAGTGGCGATGAGAGGAGAGACAGTACTGAGTGGCGATGAGAGGAGAGACAGTACTGAGTGGCGATGAGAGGAGAGACAGTACTGAGTGGCGATGAGAGGAGAGGACAGTACTGGGTGGCGATGAGAGGAGAGACAGTACTGAGTGGCGATGAGAGGAGAGGCAGTACTGAGTGGCGATGAGAGGAGAGGCAGTACTGAGTGGCGATGAGAGGAGAGACAGTACTGAGTGACGATGAGAGGAGAGACAGTACTGAGTGGCTATGAGAGGAGAGACAGTACTGAGTGGCGATGAGAGGAGAGGCAAGTACTGAGTGGCGATGAGAGGAGAGACAGTACTAAGTGGCGATTGAGAGGAGAGACAGTACTGCAGTGGCGATGAGAGGAGAGACAGTACTGAGTGGTGATGAGAGGAGAGACAGTACTGAGTGGCGATGAGAGGAGAGACAGTACTGAGTGGCGATGAGAGTAGAGACAGTACTGAGTGGCGATGAGAGGAGAGACAGTACTGAGTGGCGATGAGAGGAGAGACAGTACTGAGTGGTGATGAGAGACAGTACTGAGTGGCGATGAGAGGAGAAACAGTACTGAGTGGCGATGAGAGGAGAGGCAGTACTGAGTGGCGATGAGAGGAGAGGCAGTACTGAGTGGCGATGAGAGGAGAGACAGTACTGAGTGGCGATGAGAGGAGAGACAGTACTGAGTGGTGATGAGAGGAGAGACAGTACTGAGTGGCGATGAGAGGAGAGACAGTACTGAGTGGCGATGAGAGGAGAGACAGTACTGAGTGGCGATGAGAGGAGAGACAGTACTGAGTGGCGATGAGAGGAGAGGCAGTACTGAGTGGCGATGAGAGGAGAGACAGTACTGAGTGGCGATGAGAGGAGAGACAGTACTGAGTGGCGATGAGAGGAGAGACAGTACTGAGTGACGATGAGAGGGAGACAGTACTGAGTGGCGATGAGAGGAGGAGAAGTACTGAGTGACGATGAGAGGAGAGACAGTACTGAGTGGCGATGAGAGGAGAGACAGTACTGAGTGGCGATGAGAGGAGAGGCAGTACTGAGTGGCGATGAGAGGAGAGACAGTACTGAGTGGCGATGAGAGGAGAGACAGTACTGAGTGGCGATGAGAGGAGAGACAGTACTGAGTGGCGATGAGAGGAGAGGACAGTACTGAGTGGCGATGAGAGGAGAGGCAGTACTGAGTGGCAATGAGAGGAGAGACAGTACTGAGTGGCGATGAGAGGAGAGACAGTACTGAGTGGCGATGAGAGGAGAGACAGTACTGAGTGGCGATGAGAGGAGAGACAGTACTGAGTGGCGATGAGAGGAGAGGACAGTACTGAGTGGCGATGAGAGGAGAGGCAGTACTGAGTGGCGATGAGAGGAGAGACAGTACTGAGTGGCGATGAGAGGAGAGGCAGTACTGAGTGGCGGTGAGAGGAGAGACAGTACTGAGTGGCGATGAGAGGAGAGGCAGTACTGAGTGGCGATGAGAGGAGAGACAGTACTGAGTGGCGATGAGAGGAGAGGCAGTACTGAGTGGCGATGAGAGACAGTACTGAGTGGCGATGAGAGGAGAGGCAGTACTGAGTGGCGATGAGAGGAGAGACAGTACTGAGTGGCGATGAGGAGAGGAGACAGTACATGAGTGGCGTATGAGGGCGAGAGAGAACAGTACTGAGTGGCGATGAGAGGAGAGACAAGTATGAGTGGCGATGAGAGGAGAGGCAGTACTGAGTGACGATGAGAGGAGAGACAGTGGCGATGAGAGGAGAGACAGTACTGATTGGCGATGAGAGGAGAGACAGTACTGAGTGGCGATGAGAGGAGAGACAGTACTGAGTGGTGATGAGAGGAGAGACAGTACTGAGTGGCGATGAGAGGAGAGACAGTATGAGTGACGATGAGAGGAGAGACAGTACTGAGTGGCGATGAGAGGAGAGACAGTACTGATTGGCGTGAGAGGAGAGCAGTACTGAGTGACGATGAGAGGAGAGGACAGTACTGAGTGGCGATGAGAGGAGAGACAGTACTGAGTGACGATGCAGAGGAGAGGACAGTACTGAGTGGCGATGAGAGGAAGAGACAGTACTGAGTGACGATGAGAGGAGAGACAGTACTGAGTGACGATGAGAGGAGAGACAGTACTGAGTGGCGATGAGAGGAGAGACAGTACTGAGTGACGATGAGAGGAGAGACAGTACTGAGTGACGATGAGAGGAGAGACAGTACTGAGTGACGATGAGAGGAGAGACAGTACTGAGTGGCGATGAGAGGAGAGACAGTACTGAGTGGTGATGAGAGGAGAGACAGTACTGATTGACGATGAGAGGAGAGACAGTACTGAGTGACGATGAGAGGAGAGACAGTACTGAGTGACGATGAGAGGAGAGACAGTACTGAGTGGTGATGAGAGGAGAGACAGTACTGAGTGGCGATGAGAGGAGAGACAGTACTGAGTGGCGATGAGAGGAGAGACAGTACTGAGTGGTGATGAGAGGAGAGACAGTACTGAGTGGCGATGAGAGGAGAGACAGTACTGAGTGGTGATGAGAGGAGAGGCAGAGTACTGAGTGGTGATGAGAGGAGAGACAGTACTGAGTGGCGATGAGAGGAGAGACAGTACTGAGTGACGATGAGAGGAGAGACAGTACTGAGTGGTGATGAGAGGAGAGACAGTACTGAGTGACGATGAGAGGAGAGACAGTACTGAGTGACGATGAGAGGAGAGACAGTACTGAGTGGCGATGAGAGGAGAGACAGTACTGAGTGACGATGAGAGGAGAGACAGTACTGAGTGGCGATGAGAGGAGAGACAGTACTGAGTGGCGATGAGAGGAGAGACAGTACTGAGTGACGATGAGAGGAGAGACAGTACTGAGTGGCGATGTGAGGAGAGGCAGAGTACTGAGTGGCGATGAGAGAGAGACAGTACTGAGTGGCGATGAGAGGAGAGACAGTACTGAGTGGCGATGAGAGGAGAGGCAAGTACTGAGTGGCGATGAGAGGAGAGACAGTACTGAGTGGCGATGAGAGGAGAGACAGTACTGAGTGGCGATGAGAGGAGAGACAGTACTGAGTGGCGATGAGAGGAGAGACAGTACTGAGTGGCGATGAGAGGAGAGACAGTACTGAGTGGCGATGAGAGGAGAGGCAGTACTGAGTGGCGATGAGAGGAGAGACAGTTACTGAGTGGCGATGAGAGGAGAGACAGTACTGAGTGGCGATGAGAGGGAGAGACAGTACTGAGTGGCGATGAGAGAGAGAGACAGTACTGAGTGGCGATGAGAGGAGAGACAGTACTGAGTGGCGATGAGAGGAGAGGCAGTACTGAGTGGCGATGAGAGGAGAGACAGTACTGAGTGGCGATGAGAGGAGAGACAGTACTGAGTGGCGATGAGAGGAGAGACAGTACTGAGTGGCGATGAGAGGAGAGACAGTACTGAGTGGCGATGAGAGGAGAGACAGTTACTGAGTGGCGATGAGAGGAGAGGCAGTACTGAGTGGCGATGAGAGGAGAGACAGTACTGAGTGGCGATGAGAGGAGGAGACAGTACTGAGTGGCGATGAGAGGAGAGACAGTACTGAGTGTGGCGATGAGGGAGAGGACAGTACTGAGTGGCGATGAGAGGAGAGGACAGTACTGAGTGGCGATGAGAGGAGAGGCAGTACTGAGTGGCGATGAGAGGAGAGACAGTACTGAGTGGCGATGAGAGGAGAGACAGTATGAGTGGCGATGAGAGGAGAGACAGTACTGAGTGGCGATGAGAGGAGAGACAGTACTGAGTGGTGATGAGAGGAGAGACAGTACTGAGTGGCGATGAGAGGAGAGACAGTACTGAGTGGCGATGAGAGGAGAGACAGTACTGAGTGGCGATGAGAGGAGAGGCAGTACTGATTGGTGATGAGAGGAGAGGCAGTACTGAGTGGCGATGAGAGGAGAGACAGTACTGAGTGGCGATGAGAGGAGAGACAGTACTGAGTGGTGATGAGAGGAGAGAACAGTTACTGAGTGGCGATGAGAGGAGGAGGCAGTACTGAGTGGCGATGAGAGGAGAGACAGTACTGAGTGGCGATGAGAGGAGAGACAGTACTGGGTGGCGATGAGAGGAGAGGCAGTACTGAGTGACGATGAGAGGAGAGGCAGTACTGAGTGGCGATGAGAGGAGAGGCAGTACTGAGTGGCGATGAGAGGAGAGGCAGTACTGAGTGGCGATGAGAGGAGAGACAGTACTGGGTGGCGATGAGAGGAGAGACAGTACTGAGTGGCGATGAGAGGAGAGACAGTACTGAGTGGCGATGAGAGGAGAGACAGTACTGGGTGGCGATGAGAGGAGAGACAGTACTGAGTGGCGATGAGAGGAGAGACAGTACTGAGTGGCGATGAGAGGAGAGACAGTACTGAGTGACGATAGAGGGAGAGACAGTACTGGGTGGCGATGAGAGGAGAGGCAGTACTGGGTGGCGATGAGAGGAGAGACAGTATATGAGTGATCGATGAGAGGAGAGACAGTACTGGGTGGCGATGAGAGACAGTACTGAGTGACGATGAGAGGAGAGACAGTACTGGGTGGCGATGAGAGGAGAGACAGTACTGAGTGACGATGAGAGGAGAGACAGTACTGAGTGGCGATGAGAGGAGAGACAGTACTGAGTGGTGATGAGAGGAGAGACAGTACTGAGTGACGATGAGAGGAGAGACAGTACTGGGTGGCGATGAGAGACAGTACTGAGTGACGATGAGAGGAGAGACAGTACTGAGTGACGATGAGAGGAGAGACAGTACTGAGTGACGATGAGAGGAGAGACAGTACTGAGTGGTGATGAGAGACAGTACTGAGTGACGATGAGAGGAGAGACAGTACTGAGTGGTGATGAGAGGAGAGACAGTACTGAGTGGCGATGAGAGGAGAGACAGTACTGAGTGGCGATGAGAGACAGTACTGAGTGGCGAGAATAATAAACTTACTTTAGGCTTGTATTACACAACGTACAGAGATCAGTATCTAGTCATGACTTGATAAACTCTGCCCATTGTCAAATAAAACTTGATAAAGCTCTACAAGGTAAATGATGACTGTAAAT
>NC_069461.1:4977176-4999800 GCF_026875155.1 Cherax quadricarinatus | reverse complement strand
TCCTCCACAGGTGGGGGCGCAGGCGAGCGACAGACTCAAAATGGGGGAAGGGGGAAGAGAAGGAGGAGGAAGAACCAGTCTTCTACGAGCGCGGGGGCAGCAACAGGGGGCCCCCGCAACCACTACAACCCCAAAACCCAAACCAAAACCCACAAAGCCCCTACACAGGGAAAAACCCCAAAAAACCCCTACAACCCCACTACAAAATCGTCGGCAACCACCACTACAAAAAAAACCCACAACCACCATACGACAAAAAAACCCCCAAAACCACCACTACGACCAAAAACCCCAACCCCACTACGACACAAACCCACAACCCCCCATACGACAAAAAACCCCACAACCACCACACACACAAAAACCCCAACCACCATACAAACCACGCAGCTACTCCAACATCAAAGGCTAAATTACTACTAAAACCCAAAACTTACAACTACCACAACCCCAAGACCGCTAAACCACCGCTACCCCAAACCCCCAAAACCAAACCAAAACAACTCAATCCCTCTCAAAATCTACTACAACAAACCCTTTCACCCACCACTAGAGACCTGCCAAAACAACATAAACAACAACTCCACCCCACCACGCAAACCCACCAAAAAACTACCCCCACTACAACCCCCACACAACACCACAAATCAACATCGATTTCACCCAATATCTCACGTTAAAAAGGGGACAATTTGGGATCCACCACGTGACAGTGCCAGCTGCTCCTTTGACCTTCCAGCTGTGCGTGCCAGGCCCCTTTGACCCCCCCAGCTGTGGCGTACCAGCGGCTCCGGACCTCCCGGTTTTGGCAGTGCCGGGGCAATATTGGCCTACACAAACAGGCACAGTCCCAAAATGAGCGCACTGGTGCCCTTGATATTGAAAAATGCGTGGTTTTAAATTAATTTTTTGAATAATTGCTGCTGCTAACTACACTTTTTCACTTTCACTACTATAAAATTTAAATTTACTATTATTACTAGCTACTACTACTCTCTATACTACACTACTTATTATATAGTAAAGTATAGTTATAGTATGTAATATAATAATAATAAAATAATAATAAAAATATTAAAAAATTATTACAAAAATAAAAATTTTTTATCTCTTTTGAGGTCCTGACAAGATTTTGAGCGTCCTCCCTTCCTTGGATGAAACACGCTTACCTTTGTTTTACCCCCCCCTCCCTAAAGCGGAGAATCCTTACAGATTTACGCTTCCTCCCATGAATTTATCATTTAATTTGCATAGGAACGGATACAACCGTCGTCAACCCGTGCAGCATTGTAGACATTTGTTTACATCTTGCATTTCCTTTTTGCCACCCTCGTTGGTATTTGGCTCTGTAAGTTATCTTTTGGGGTACAGGGAAAAATACCAGGGTTTTTGTGTATCTAATGAAAGATATTAGTCAATTTGTTGCCAAAAACGTACATTTTTATCGAGGTAAAACGTTCCCCCCGTCACCGTACGATACTTGTCGAGATAACGTACGTCCTTTTTGCACGATGTACGAAAAGGTTTTATCCCTTTTATGTTGATTAAAGATTATTATAATTTTTTTGATTCTTAGCTAAACAACAACAAAAACAACAACAACAACAACAACAACAACAAAACAAAAACAACAACAACAACAACAACAACAACAAAAAAATAATAATAATAAAAATAAAAATAAAAATAATAATAATAATTATTTTTATTATTATTATTTTTTATTATTATTAATTATTTATTTTAAATATTTATTTATTATTTTTTTTTCCAAATGCAAAAGTTTGAACACATTAAAAATTTTTATTTTTGGGAAGAAAAAATGTTTGAGCAAAAATTAAATTTTTGAAAAAAATAAAATAACAGCAGAGCAGAAACAAATCGCTACAGCAAAACAGCAGAGCGTCAACAGAAAGTACACACCGCACACGTCAACAAAAGTAGAGCACAGCACAGCGTCAACAGCAGTTCAGCACCGCAGCATTCCAACACAAGCACAGATAAAAATAAGACCCCGAGTACGACACCATCCACCTCCGCTTGCAAACTTTTTTTTTTGTTAGGGAAAATCTTTTTTTCCCTTCTTCCTCCCGCCTCCTCCTACCCCCTACCGCCCCTGCCCTACCCCTCCCCACCTCCCCCCCCCCCTCCCCAAAACCTTCCTGCCCCTGCCGCCTGCCTACCTCCCTGCATTCCTTCCTGCCTGCCTCTGCCCCTCCTCCCTGCTGCCTCCAGCACCCTGAGAGTACAGGGGTAAGGGATTTGCTGACTTCTCGTACACCCCCGCTCATCCCACAGGGGGCAGCGAGTACAAGTCGCTCCGGGTGACGTTTTCAAAGTTTCTCCAACATTAAAATATATCCTTTGTTGGGGATTATGTTTTTGGGGATTTCTTTTAGAGTTTACTCTTCAGGGGGTTTTGAATGGCCAACCCTGCCTTCTCACGGGCGATGTGCAACACTCTCAAGTAAAATCCCGAAAAAACGTACAAACAAATTTCTTTGGTACTGGCCCAGGAGAAAGCTCTCGCACATTAAATTTTTTTGCTGGACTAATTTCATAGTTGTAAATGTTAAATTTCCGGTTTGAGGAGAAAAATCTTCATTTTCTGGCTTTGTTTATTTATCATGTGGGGAAAAAATTATTTGAGTACTTTAAAAGCCTTATGCGGTGAAAGGTTTTTAAAAATCCAAGGAGGGGACCTACCCTTTCCCCTTTTCCTTTGGGATCAAACAATTATCCCCCTTTCCCCTGGGCGCGTATGTTTTTCCCTACGGATTTGCGTTCCCAAAAGGAAAAAATTCGAAACCTTTTTCTTTTTTGACATTTCGGGTTAAAAGGGGGAGGATTTTCCCATTACACGGAAGTAAATTTTTGGGTACGGATCCCCAAAAAGCACGGGAATGTTCAGCCAGAGTTACGGGGGAAAAAAGGGGGCCTCCGGGCTTATTTTACTTCTTTTTAAAACCCTGATAAAGTGTATATGCACTAAATATACAACCCCCAGATCATTTTGGGATGCTGTTGTGTTATACATTAAAGGGGGGATTTCACTCGGAAAACACAAGTTATGAAAACCCACAAAGGGTGAGGTAGACACACGAGAGGGGTATTAGACCACAGGTGGTGATGAAGACACACAAATTGGGGATGATAGACAAAAAGGGGTAGATAAACACACAGAGAGGGTGATTAGACACACAAAGGGGGATATAGACACAAAGGGTGACTAGACACAAGAAGGGGTGTTTCAAAACACCAAGTGGTATCATAAAACCCAGGAGGGGTGATCATGACACACGAGAGTGGTATCAAACAACAGAGAGTGGTGACATAGAACACAGAGAGGGTGATCATAATTTAAATTTCTGGATTACTTTAAAACTGGAAAAATATTATTCTTCGCATGTGTTGTGTGTTGGGTTTTTTGTCTAAAAAAAACAAGTCACTTTGTTTTTTTAAATCAAAATACGGGGGAAAGTTTAGCTTCTAAGGATCATTCTATCTTTTTGCTGCTGCTATTTTGCGCTTCTTGGGGTTGCTGCTGCCGCTCCTACTGCTCCTGATCCCGCCCACGCTGCTGACACAAACAACCTACTCAAACGCCAGGAAAAAAACAAATCACTGCCGGCTCATAACTCAAGGGGGGGCCCGGAAACCCCTTATACCTTTCTGTTGTCTCCCGTCCTCCACTCGTAATAGACGTAAGTTTAAACCAATTTTCACCTCACTTAATGACCTACTTTTGGGAGGGGCAACCTACTCTTCCCTCCTACTTAAAAGTATTCCCGCAGACGTCAGGGTTTGGGAAAAAGGGTTTGTGGGTAGTGGGCCATGATTTTTGAAAATTTGGGGGAAAGAATGGGAAAAATTTTACATTAGGGAAAGGGTAAAAAGGTTTGAAAAATTTTCATTTTACAGAGTTAAATAAAAATGTTATACAAAAATACAGTTTGGGGGAATTTATCAACGATTCTGAGGGAAATTTAAAATTTTTATTTTCTATTTTTTTAAAGATTTCTACTAAATTTTGATTTAATAAGTTATGGGAGAGAAATTTCCCATAAACTTTTCAGCTGCAAAAAAATTTTTTTTTTACTTTCATAATTTTGCCCAAAATTCAGACATAGCAATTAAAAAAAAAATTCGAATAATTTAAGAAATTTTGTACCAATTTCGTACTTTTGTGGGAAAACACATAGGGCTTAATTACACATTTTTTTCACACATTTTTCGCATATTGGACTAACCCGTGTACTGCACACACACACCAACCACAACCACACACAACACACACACACAACACCACACCACACAACACCACACAAACCAACACACAACAACACACAACACACACACACACCAAAACACAACCCACACACACACACCACACACACACACACACACCACCACAAACACACACACACACAAATATATAATATATATATTATATATATTAAAAATATAAATTTAATAATATATATAATATATAATATAAAAAATAAAATATAGCAAAACAACCCCTAAAGAATAAGGGAAAATTTCCAAACGCTTTTTTTTCTACCCATTATCAAGGAACTAGAAAGTAAAGCATCCCCGAAGAAAAGGGGTCTGGGCCCGCACCTCACTTTTAATCCCACAACGGTTTTTAAAACGTGACCCGCCGACCCCCTTTGGGTACCTTTGACAATCACCCACAAATATTTTACCCAAGAAAATTAAAAATTATTTTTGTCCCTGTATTAAATTCTTTCCCCAAAATTTTATTAATTTTTGAATGGATCTAATTATAAAACCCAAAAAAATTCTATTTTTGTCAAAACGCTTTTTATAAAAAAAGATTTAATTTTTTTCCTTCGCCATGGGGTTTCTTTTACTACTTTCTAACTTTTTTAAAATCAATTGGGTTTAAAAACTCTTACAAATAAATAACATTAACTTTTCCAGTTCTAATTATATTTATGTTTTTTTTAAATTTTGTTTTGAGATTTTTACCAGTTTGACCGCAAAAAACTTTATCGCAAAATTTTACAAGGGAAACTTATAGCACATCCATCACATTTTGGGGGGAATTTTTTAACAAAAGTTTTTTTTAAATTATCAAATTTTTTTAATACAATTTAATATTTAAAATCTTAAGAAGAAGGCATATCAACCAAGTTTTTTTGGGAAGGGAAACCAACATATTTTTATTTAATAAGGCTGGTTTCCCTTTTTATTTTAAAAAATATTTTTACAACTTTAAAAGATTTTCAATTACATTTTTGGGGATTTTTAAATCATTTCCTATTCAAAATTTGGGTATTTTGTATCTAGAACCAGGGGTACAAATTCGTAAAGCTCCAAAAAAATTATGAAAAACAACGTTTGACTCTACTTATGCAGAATTATAAAGGGAAAATTATTTGTAGGTTTTTCTGTAATTTTAAATTTTAAACATTTTTACCCTTAATAATTTAAAAAAAATTCCTTTAATTTATTTAAATTTTTTATCGAAGAATCTTAACTATGATTTACCATTGCCCTTCCTACTACATTTAAAATTATTAAACTTTGCATTGTTGATGCAAAATTTGTATTTTAAAAAGTAATTTTTTCACTCAAAGTTTAGGGGAAAGGGGAAAACCTCTTTTACCGTTTTTATAACCCAACATGGGGAATTTTTTTTTAAACAAAGGTTTTTAAAAACCAAACCTCCCCAAAAACTAAATTTTAATATTTGTGATATTTTTTGTTTATGCCCAAAAAAGTGATATAACCCTTTTTTTGGGAAAATTAAAAACTTACCCTTTTTATAAACTTTTCTGTTATTTTTAAAAAATAACTCATTGCCTTTTTTTAGATTTTTTAATTATTAAGGGGAATAATGAAATTTTAAAATTTTTAAAATTTCAAAAACCTACAAATAATTCCTATTCCACATTTTTCCTCCATCAAATAGAGTCAAACGTCTTTTTCTCACAATTTTTTAGACTTTACGAATTTTTGTCCTAGTTCATAGATGACGAAATATCCAAAATTTATGAATAGGGAATTTTAAAATACCAAAAATGTAATTGTAAAACTTTTTAAATTGCTAAAAACTTTTACAAAACCAAAAAGGGGCAAACCCGCCCTTTTTCACAAAAAAAATTTTTTCCCTTACCCTGAAAATTGTTTATGCCTCTCTTTTAAACTTTAATATTAAAGGTTTTTCAAAAAAATTTATACTAAAAAAACTTTTTATAAAAAATTCCCCCCCCTATGCTGATGGATGTGTCTATAAGATTCCTTGTAAAATTTGCGATAAAGTTTATTACGTCAAACTGGTAAAAATCTCGAACTAAGATTAAAACAACATAAATATAGCATTAGAACTGGACAAGATTCTAATGCTCTATTTATTCACGTAAGAGATTTTAACCATCCAATTGATTTTCAAAAAGTTGAGAAAGTAGTATCAAGCAAGTCCATGGTCGACAGGAATATAATTGAATCTTGTTTCATAAAAAGCAGTTTTGACAATAATATGAATATTTCCTTTGGTTTATACAAATTAGATCCATTTATAATTAATAGAATTTGGGAAGAATTTAATAACACACTGAACAAATAATAATTTTTAAATTTTCTTGGGTAGAATAGTTTGTGGGTGAGTTGTGCAAAGGACCTATCCAAGTTGGGTCGGCGCGCGTCACGTGTTTAACCGTTGTGGATCTGATAGTGAGGTGCTGGCCAGACCCCTTATATAGCTTCCTTGGATGCTTACTTTCATAGTTCCTTGATAATGTGAGTAGTCACGAAAGCGCTTGGAATTTCTCTATTCTTTCAGAGTGGTTGTTTTGCATATTCTGAAATCACCTGTTTACTGTGATCTTATTGCATATATATATATATATATATATATATAATATATATATATATATATATATATATATATATATATATATATATATATATATATATATATATAATATATATATATATATATATATATATATATATATAGTATATATATATATATATATATATATATATACATTCTTTCCTGTTTCAGCAGTTTCTAAAGGCGTCTACATATTCTTCTTGACCTTCACTTCCCTCATAGCAGTCAGCTGCCTCATCGTGCCCTTCCTGCTGCACAAGGCAGCCACCGCCTTCTCCAGGATGAAGACGAAGAAGTCCACACAGGACCCCGACACTCCCGGGTCTTCTCCCGAGAGGCAAAGGACAAGATCGGAATCCATGGACACAACCCTGTCAGAACCTTCTCTCCCTGGCATACCCACTGTCAGTGTGTAGGGTGCTAAGTCATCTACTGAGTAGGGGTGACAGTGGTCTAGGGAGGGAGGGAGGGTGGAAGGAGGGAGGGGAGGGGGATGATGTACCAACTTTGTCCTGCTGACAGAAAAAAAAAGCACATGGGAATGTTTTCTAACAATTTTCCTCCTTGAATTCTATATTTTTCCTTTCACAATTTCAAAAATTTCCTCCTACAATTTTACAATTTTCCTCCTATAATTCCACAATTTTCCTCCTTTAATTCCACAATTTTCCTGATGCAATTCCACAATTTTCCTCCTACAATTCCACAATTTTCCTCCTATAATTCCACAATTTTCCTGATGCAATTCCACAATTTTCCTCTTACAATTCCACAATTTTCCTCCTACAATTTCACAATTTTCCTCCTATAATTCCACAATTTTCCTGATGCAATTCCACAATTTTCCTCCTACAATTCCACAATTTTCCTCCTATAATTCCACAATTCTCCTGATGCAATTCCACAATTTTCCTCTTACAATTCCACAATTTTCCTCCTATAATTGCACAATTTTCCTGATGCAATTCCACAATGTTCCTCCTACAATTTCACAATTTTCCTTCTATAATTCCACAATTTTCCTCTAATGATTGTCTCCCATCCTGTGTTTAAACTTTGTATTTGAAATTTCACAAAGAAATTTGTTTTATTTTTTTTTGTAATGTATGGAAATACTTTTAAATGTATATTTATCCAGCTGTAAGAATAATGTATATTTATACAGCTGTAGGAATAATTTATATTATATTACTTTATGGTTTTCAAAAAAAAGGAGTTTTAATATATGTCATATTATTTGTTTTACTTTAGTTAGAGTATAATAATAATAATAATAATAATAATAATAATAATAATAATAATAATAATAATAATAATATAATAATAATAAATTAACAGCAAAAATATTATTTTTGCTCCTATTTTATTATTCTTAATTATTATTATTATTAATTATTATTATTATCATTATTATTATTATTATTATTATTATTATTATTATTATTATTATTATTATTATTATTATTATTATTATTATTATTATTTATTATTATTATAAGGAAGTGTTAAATACGTTAGGGCCATGTATCGAGTACCAAACTGCAGAGATGATGGTGTGGGGGGAAGGGATAGCACCTTAATAACCTTAATCCAAGAAAGTTGAGGAGTTGCTCTTGGTCTCTGGATCAAGATCCCCAATAACACATTTCGGCGGGGGTCAGCGCCCCCCGCGACCCGGTCCCAGACCAGGCACTGTTAATATAATTATTATTATTATTATTATTATTATTATTATTATTATTATTATTATTATTATTATTATTGTCTGTAAATGAAACTGTAAAAGGTCTTAAGAAATTTAAACGAGTGGACAAAATTATTTTTTTTAATTATCCATTTTGGTATTCATTGGTAATTATTAAATATTATTTCCAAAATTATTATCAAAATTTGTCAAGATTACTATTTTCAAAAATTTTCTAAATTATTTTCTAAATTTTTCTTTGATAAAGGGAACTTTTTGGGGGGGAAATTTAAATTTTGGGAAAATTAAACAAAATTTAAAACAAAACGTAAAAAACCACTTTTTAATCGAACCTTTTAAAAAAAATTTAATTAAACTTTAAAAATTTAAAAAAATTTAACCCGGAAGTTTAAAAAAAAACCAAAATTAAACTTTAAAAAGTAAACTTTAAAAAACAAAACCGACAATTTTGAACCCTAAAAATTTAACCAAAAAATTAAACCTCAAAAAATTAAACCGAGAAAATTTTAACCTTTAAATTTTAACTAAAAAACTTAAACCTAAAAAATTATCCCTTAAATTTTTTGAACCCAAATTTTAAAAATGAAAAAAAACAAAAAAGATAAACCTTAAAAATTTTGAACCTAAAAGTTAAACAATAAAAAATTAAAAACCTTAAAACAAAACCAAAAAAAATTGAAAAAAAAAAATTTAAAAACCAAAGTTAAACCTTGAAAACACGGAAAATAAAACCCTTCCGACAAACCGGGAAAACGAATCACTAAAATTAGAAAATAAGGGTAAAACTACCGACAAAATCTTATTAAAAACACAGATAAAAAAAAAAAAAAACACTTTCACCATCATTCACTCCATCACTGTCTTGCCAGGCGCGTCGGCATACATGCCCGGGACGTACTCCCACCTCCACCCCCCTTCAATGCGGCACTGTCTTTCCCCCCCTCCACCCCTCCCTTAAGTCAAGCACTGACTTCTCCCCTCCCCCACCCCTTCAGAGTGCGGTACTGCTTTTCCCCCTCCACACCCTTCAAGTGCAGGCACTGTCTTCCACCTCCACACCCCTTCAATGCAGGGACTTACTTCCCACCCCACACCTCCTTCAAGGCAGGTACTGTACTTCCTACCTCCCACCTCCCAGAGTCACACTGTACTTCCCACCTCCCCCACCTCCTTCAAGGGGCGGCACTGTACTTCCCCCTCCACCCCCCCTTTAATGCCGGCATTTTCTCCCCCCCTCCCCCCCCCTTCAGAATGAAGGCAGTACTTCCCACCCCCAACCCCCCCTTCAGAGTGCAGGCCTGTACTTCCCCCCTCCACCCCCCTTCAAGTGCAGGGACTGTACTTCCCACCTCCACCCCTCCTTTAAAGAAGGGACTGTAAACCCCCCCTCCACCCCCCCCCAAGTGCAGGGACTGTACTTTCCCCCCCCACCCCCCTTCAGATGCAGGGACGTACTTCCCCCTCCAAAACCCCTTCAGAATGAAGGCACTGTCTTTCCCCCCTCCACCCCCCTTCAATGCAGGGGACTGTACTTTCCCCCCCTCCACCCCCCTTCAAGTGCAGGGACTGTACTTCCCCCCTCCCCCCCCCTTTTAGAGTGCAGGCACTGTACTTCCCCCCCCACCCCCCCCTTTTAAAGTGCGGGCCCACTGTATTTTTCCCACCTCCACCCCTCCTTCAAAGTGCGGGCACGAAATTCCCACCTCCACCCTCCTTCAGAGTCTGGAAATGTACTTCCCACTCCACCCCCTTCAGATTGCGGGCACTGTACTCCCCCCCTCCACCCCTCCCTTCAGAGTGCGGCACGTACTTCCCATTTTTCCACCCCCCCTTTCCCGAGTGCGGCCAGTATTTCCCCCCACCTCCCCCCGCTCCCTTCAGAGTGTTTGGCACGTACTTCCCACCTCCCCCCCCCTCCTTCAGAGTGCGGCACGGGTCCCTTCCCCCCCCACCCCCCCTTTTCCTTCAGAGTGCGGGCACTGTATTTCCCACCTCCCCCCCCTCCTTCAGAGTGAAAGGCACTGAAACTTCCCACCTCCACCCCCCTTCAAAAGTGCGGCACTGAAACTTCCCACCCCCCACCCCTCCTTCAAGGGGCGGCACTGTACTTCCCCACCCCCAAACCCCTCCTTCGAGAAAAGCACTGAAATTTTCCCAAACCACCCAAACCCCCTCCTTCAAGTGCGGCACTGTATTCCCCACCTCCACCACCCTTTCAGAGTGCGGCACTGTACTTCCCCCCCCCAATCCCCCCCCCTTCAGAGTGCGGCATTTGAAATTTCCCACCTCCACCCCCCTTCAGGTGCAGGCACTGAAAATTTCCCCCCCTCCACCTCTCCTTCAATTGCAGGCACTGTATTTTTCCCACCTCCACCCCCCTTAAAGAGTGCGGCACTGTACTTCCCCCCTCCACCCCCCCCTTCAGAGGGGGCAAGCACTGATTTCCCCAAACCCCCACCCCTCCTTCAAATTGCGGGCACGAATTTCCCCCACCCTCCCCCCCCCTTCAAAAGTGCGGGCACTGTACTTCCCACCCCCACCCCCCTTTCAGAGGGGCAGGCCCTGTACTTCCCCACCCCCAAAACCCCCCCCTTCAGAGTGCGGGCCCACTGTATTTTCCCACCCCACCCCCCTTTCCCGAGTCCCCGGAAACTGAATTCCCACCTCCACCCCTTCCTTAAAGAGTGCGGCACGGGATTTCCCACCTCCACCCCCCTTTCCCAATGGGGGGAAATTGTATTTCCCCACCTCCACCCCTCCTTAGAGTGAAAAGCACTGTACTTCCCACCTCCACCCCACCTTCAGAGTGAAAGGAAACTGACTTCCCCCCTCCCCCCTTCCCCTTTCAGAGTGAAAGGCACGAAACTTCCCACCCCCCCACCCCCCTTCAGAGGCGGGCACTTTTATTTCCCCCCCCCCAAACCCCCCCTTTCCCAGGGGTGCAAGCACGAAATTTCCCCAAACCTCCACCCCTCCTTAAAAGGGTGCGGGAAAACTGTTTTTTCCCACCTCCACACCCCTTCAGAGTGCGGCCCCTGTACTTCCCCCCTTTTCCACCCCCCCTTTTCAAGTGAAACCCACTGTATTTCCCCCACCTCCAACACCTCCTTCAGAGTGCGGCACGGGTACTTCCCCCCCTCCACACCTCCTTCAGATTGCTGGCACGTATTTTCCCCAACCCTCCACCCCCCGGAGGGCACCCCCCCCCCCCAACCCAAAGTGCAAGAAACTGTATTTCCCCAAACCTCCACCCCCCCTTCAGAGGAAAGGCCCTGTATTTTCCCCAACCCCCAAAAACCCCTTCCTTCAATTGCCACTGTACTTCCCCCTTTCCAAACCCCCCCTTCAGAGTAAAGCACTGTACTTTCCCAACCCCCCCAACCAATTTTTTCCCACCCCACCCCCCCCTTCAAAAGTGCGCCTGTATTTTTTCCCACCTCCACACCCCTTCAAAATGCGGGCACTGTACTTCCCCCCTTTCCACCCCCCTTTCAGAGTGCGGCACTGTACTTCCCCACCTCCACCCCTCCTTCAGATCCCAAAGCATTTTACTTCCCACCCCCCACACCTCCTTCAAAATTTGTTTGGCACTGAAACATCCCACCCCCCAAACCCTCCTTCAGGTGAAAGCACTGATTTTCCCACCCCCACCCCTCCTTCAGGTGAAACACTGTACTTCCCAACCCCCAAACCCCTCCCTTCGGGTTTGCGGAAACTGTATTTCCCACCTCCACACCCTCCTTCAGAGTGCGGCAAGTATTTCCCACCTCCACCCCCCCTTTAAAAGGCAAGCACTGTTACTTCCCACCTCCACCCTCCTTCAGAGTCGGCAGGGTACTTCCCCCCTTTCCAAAACCCCCCCCTTCAAGGGGCTCACTGACTTCCCCCCCAAACCCCCTCCTTCAAGATGAAAGGCACTGTACTTCCCCCCTTTCCACCCCTCCTTAAATTGCAACCACGTATTTCCCCCACCTCCACCCCTCCTTAAAGGGGTGCGGGCACTGAATTCCCCCCCTCCACCTCCCCTTTCCCAAGTGCAAGCACTGTACTTCCCACCTCCACACCTCCCTTCAAGTGAAGGCCCGTACTTCCCACCCCCAAAACCTCTCCTTCAATTTCTGAAACGGGTATTTTCCCACCTCCCACCTCCCCCCCCTTTCAGAGTGAAACACTGTACTTCCCACCCCCCCCTCTCCTTCAGAGTGCAAACCTGTCTTCCCACCTCCACCCCCTTCAGAGTGAAAGGCACTGTATTTTCCCACCTCCACCCCCCCTTCGAGTGCGCACTGTACTTCCCACCCCCAAACCCCCCTTTCAAGTGCAAGCACTGTACTCCCACCTCCACCCTCCTTCAGAGTGCAAGAAACTGTACTTCCCCCCTTTCCACCCCTCCTTCAGAGTGCGGAAAACTGTATTTTTCCAAACCTCCACCCCCCCCTTCAGAGTGCAAGCACTGTATTTTCCCCCCTTTCAAAAACCTTCCCTTCGGGAGTGAAAGGCACTGTATTTTCCCCACCTCCACCCCTCCTTCGAGTGCTTGCACTGAAATTTCCCCACCTCCACCCCCCCTTTCAAGTCCCAACCCACTGTACTTTTTTTTAACCCCTTTTTTTTCCCCACCCCCCCAATTTAACGGAAACTGAAACTTATTTTATTTCTTTTTTTTTAAAATTTCCCCACCCCCATATTTAATAACTTTTTTTTTTTTAATTTAATTTTTAAATATTTTTGCCCCTTTTTTATTTTTTTTATTTAATTTAACACTTTTTTTTTTTTCCCCCAACCCCCTTTTAAGTGAAAATTTTATTTTTTTAATCAAGATTATTCCCCATTTCCCCCCTTTAAATAAAGAAAATTCCCACCTCCACCCTCCCCTTCAGAGTGCAAGCACTGAACTTCCCACCTTTTCCACCCCTCCTTCAGATGCAAGCACTGTATTTTCCCCCAACCTCCCCCTTTCCCTTTACAGAATTTTCAACACTGTTTTTCCCACCCCCACCCCTCCTTCAAAATTGCAAACACTGTACCCCCCAACCTCCACCTCCCCTTTTCAGAGTGAAAAAGCACAGTACTTCCCACCCCCAAAACCCCTCCTTCAGAGTGCAACACGTACTTCCCACCCCCCCACACCCCCTTCAAGTCCCAGGACGGGTACTTCCCACCCCCCAACCCCCCTTCAGAGTGCAGGCACTGTATTTTCCCACCTCCACACCTCCCCAGTCTGACACTGAAATTTCCCCCACCTCCACCTCCCTTTCCCAGAGTGAAAAGCACTGAAATTTTCCCACCCCACCCCCCCTTTCGAGTGCAGGCACTGTACTTCCCAAACCCCCACACCTCCTTCAGAGTCGGGCACTGTACTTCCCCCCTTTCCACCCCTCCTTCAGAGTGCAGGCACTGAAAACTTCCCCCCCTCCACACCTCCTTCAGAGTGCAGGCATTTGTACTTAAAAAAAATTTAAAAAAAAAAAGGGCCAATACCGTGACTTAACGTACACAAATAACTCGCACATAAAAGAGAGAACTTACCACGTTTCGGTCCGACTTTGGCCCCTTTTGACAAAGTCACACTTTGTGCACTGTACTTACTACCTCCACCCCCCTTCAGAGGGGCGGGCACTGTACTTATTTCCCCTCCACCCCCCCTTCAAAATGCAGACACTTAATTTCCCCCACCTCCACCCTCCTTCAGAGTGCGACACTGTATTTTCCCACCTCCAGAATCAAAAACCCCCGGGCAAACTAGATTCCCTGAACCCTTTTCATAAATGTTGTTTTGGGGTTCGCTCTGCAACAAATTGACATTTTACAACGTATCGCTCTCAAGGAGCTTTTTTTCAAGCCCTACAAAAAATAACAAAAGGGCTCAGAGGGGATATATAAATAGCAGCACCGCAGTGTGAATTATTCCCCTGGGGTTGTGAGGGCCTGGGGGGAAAACCCAATTTAAAACCAAATTTTTTGGTCCCCACCTTGCCTTGGGGAAACGTCTTTTAGCCACGCCCACGTTTTGAGGGCTTTTTTTTTCTTGAAAGTCAAAAACAACAACAACACCAAAAAACAGCAAAAAACAACAACAACAACAATAGCAGCACAGCAGCAGCCCAAAAACAACAACAACAAAACCAAAACAACAACAACAACAACAACAAAACAACAAAAAAACAAACAAAAAAAAAAAACAACAGCACAACAACAACAACAAAAACAACCCCAACAAAACAACAACAACAACAACAACCCCAAAAACAAAAACAAAAAACCCAAAAACAACAATAAACCAGCAGCCAAAAACAACAACAACAACAGCAAAAAACAACAACAACAACCCAAAAACCAAAAAATAACAACCCCAAACAGCAAACAACAAACAACAACAAAAAGCAGCACAGCAGCAGCAACAACAGCAAAAAACAAAAAACAGCAAAACAACAAAAACAGCAGCAACCCAAAAAACAACAACAACCAAAACAGCAGCAGCACAACAAAAAACAGCAACAACAACAAAAAAAAAACAACAACAACAACCCAAAAACAACACCAAAAACAGCAACATCAAAACAACACCAAAAAAACAACAACAACAACCCAAACCCAAAAACAACCCCGCAGCAGCAGCAGCAACAACAACAACAACAACAAAAACAACCCAAAAACAACAACAACAAAAACAGCAGCGCACAACAACAACAAACCCAAAAACAACAAAAACAACAACAACCCAAAAGATCAGCAACAACCCAAAAACAACAACAAAAAAACAAACAACACACAGCAACAACAACAACAAAAACAACATCAGCCAAAAACAACAACAACCAAAAAACAGCAACAACACCAACAAAAAACAAAACAGAGCAGCAAACAGCAGCAGCAGCGCAACAACAACAGAACAACAACAACAAAAACCCAAAACAACAACAACAGCAGGGAAACAGCAGCACAGCAAAAACCAAAAAACAAAAAAAAACAAAAACAACAACAACAGGGACAGCAGCACAGCAGCAGCAGCAAACAGCAACAAAAAACAAAAACAACAACAAAACAACAAACAACCCAAAAACAGCAGGGAGCAGCAAAAAACAAAAACAACAACAACAAAAAACAACAACAACCAAAACCCAAAAACACCAACAACAAAAACCCAAAAACCCAAAAACAACAACAACAACAGCAGCAGCAGCAAACACCAAACAGCAACAACAACAACAACAAAAAACAACAACAACCCAAAAACAACAACAACAGCACACAGCAGCGCAGCAATAACAACAACAAACAACAACAAAAACAACAACCGCCCGCACCACAACAACAACAACAAAAAAACAACAACAACAACAACCAAAAAAACACAAAAAAAAATAAAAAACAACAACAACCCAAAAACAGCCCCAACAAAAACAACAACAACAAAAAAACAACAACAACAAAAAACAACAAAACCCGCAGCAGCAGCAGGGAACAAAAACAACAACAAAAAACAAAAACAAAACAAAAAACAAACAAAAACAAAACAAAAACCAACAAAAAAAACAACAAAACAAAAAAAACAACAACAACAGCAGCAGCAGCAAAAACAACAACAAAACAACAAACAACAACAAAACAACCCCAAAAACCCAAAAGCAAGCAGCAACAACAACAACAAACAAAAAAACAACAAAACAAAAAACCCAAAAACAACAGAAAAACAAACAACAAAACAACACCAACAAAACCCCAAAAAAAACAGGAGGCGCCCCGCCCCTTTTAACAAACCCATAACCAACAAACCCCCCCAAACAAAAACCCAACAAAACAAGAACAAAAACAAAAAAAAACAAAAAACAAAGGGGGAAACAGCAAGGGGGTTGGGGGACCCCCTAGGGAAAACCCCTTTACGTTTTGGAACCCGTTAAAAAAAAAATTTTTTATTGGAATCGCCTTAAAATTTTCCTCCTTTTTTTTCAAAAATTTAAAAAAAAATACCCCTAAAATTGCCTTGGGATCCCCTTTTTCTTAGGGTGGTTACACCACACAAAAACCCAAAACCCAAAATAAAATACAAAGAAAACTAAAAATTTTCAATGAACATTCCCCAAAGGGTTTTTTTAAAAGGGGGAGACATTTTTGGGGTTTTGATTGGGACGTTTTTGTTTACCTCTCCCAATTTTTTAAAATGCCTTTTTTTTAAAGGTTTCCCGAGGAATTTAAAAAAAAATTGTTTTTTAACGAAAATTAAAAAAGTTAGTTTTTACCCTTTTTTATTAAAAAGGGAAAAAGGAATTTTAAAGAAATTTTCCTGAAAAAGGTTAAAACCTTTAATTTCCCCTGTAAAAAAAAAAAAACAAGGGAAAATTTTATAAAACGAAAATTTTAATGAAAATTTTAAATTTTGAAATTTTGTAAAACCCAAAAGGGTTAATGTTTGTAAATCCCGTAAATTGTTGGAAAGTTATTTCCTGAAAGGGGAGTTTTGTAATAAATTTAAAATTTTGAATTTTTTTTAAAACCGTAAAGGGAATTTTTTTAAACCCAAAAAGGGGGAGTTAACCGTAAAGGAAATTTTAGTTAATTTCCCGGAAAAATTGTTTTTTTTAAATTCCCCCTTTTAAAAGTGTTTTTTTTTACAAAATTTTTTGTAAATGTGTAAAAAATTTTTTAATTCCCCGTAAAATTGGGGTAAGTTTTGTCAAATTCCCTTTTAAAATTTTGGGGAATTTTATATAAACCCCCAAAAATTTGAATGTTTTTTATAATTCCTGTAAATTTGTGAATGTTTAGTTTAATTTCTTTAAAAAGTGTAAATGTTTGTTTTTAAAATTTTCCTGTAAATTTTTGGAAAGTTTTGTTTTAAATTTCCGTAAAAATTTTGAAAGTTTTATTTAAAAACCCGTAAAATTTTGTTAAAGTTTTATTTCCTGTAAAAATTTTGAAAAATTTGTTTTATTTTTTTTTAAAATTTTAAAGTTTGTTTTAATTTTCCCGTGAAAATTTTCTTTTTTTTATAATCCCCTTTTGGTTTAAAAGAGTTTTTAAATGTTTTTGTAAAATTTTCCGTAAATTGTTTTAAAAGTTTTCAAAAATTTCCCTGATTTGTGTAAAGTTTTTTGAAATTTTCCGTAAAAGGGGCAAAGATTTTGAAAAAATTCCGTTGGGTTTTTTTTAAAAATTTTTTAAAAAATTCAAATTCCTTTAAAAATTTAAAAAAATTTTAAAGCAAATGTTTACATAATTAAATTTTTTAAATAAATTAAATTTTTTGTTTAATTTACGTAACCTGTTGGTAAGGGGGGGGGGGAATTTTTGGGGTTTTAAATTTTCCGTAAACTGTTGATGTTTGTTTTTAAATTTCCCCCTTTATAATGCCAAAAGTTTGTTTTAATTTTTTTTGGGTTTTGTTTTTTTTTATTTCCTGTGATTTGTCATTTTCGTTTTATTTCCGAGGAATCCCTGTCGGAAAGTTTGTTTTTAATTTTTATCCCTTGGAGTTTGTTTAAAAAAGGTTTCCCTTTTTTGGGTTGGGTTAAACGATTTTTTTACGATAAAAAACTAGAAAAGGGGTTTTTTTAGGAATGGAGGGGGGGAAAGGGCCCCCGGGGAAAAACCCCCTTTGGGTTTGTGGGGGGAAAACAAGGGTTTTAAATCCGGGGGAAAAAGGGGGGGGCCGGCAAGTTTTGGGGTTTGGAAAAAAGCAAATGGTTGGGGGGAGTTTTAAAAACATTTTGGTAGGGGGGGTGGGGGTTTTAAACAAGGGAAAATGGGGTTTGGGGGTTTTGTAGGTTGGGTTTTAAGGTTGCGGTTGTTGGGTGGTTGGGTTTTTGGGTTTTAGTTTTTCTTTGAGATTGGGGGGGTTTGGTTGGGTTAGGGGGTTTGGGTTTTTGGTTTTGTTAAAAAGGGTTTGGGGGTTTGGGTTGGGGGCGGTTTTGGGGGGGTCCTTTGGGTTTTGGGGGGGGTTTTTGGTTTCCGGTTTTTTTTGGAGGGGGGGGGTTTGGGGTTGGTTGGTTTATATTGGGGGTTTTGGGGTTTTTTGGTTGGGGTTGGGTTTTGGGGGGGTGTTTTACGATAATTTTTGTTGATATGTGCAAATGTTTACGATAATTCCAGAGATGTGTGTAAACCTTGATTAGAATTCCTGTGACCTGTGTAAATATTTCGTGAATCTCCTTCAGAGAGAAGTTCACGAAAGTCGTGAAGCGAGAATAGCTCTGCTTCGTAGGTAATTAATTATCCCATTTAGGAAGCTCAGCTTTACATGAAAGGTATCACTAACTATTTTAGAAGCTTGAGAAAGTGCTCAGCTTGTATCCCCTGCTAGGTACTGCACCACACAAGACTAGATAGGTGTGCTATGTAGCACCTAGGTGCGGTTGCTGATATGGAGGTCTGACCGCTTCAGTATTTCCCAGTTTAAAAAGTTTGTCCCATAGAAACAATTGAAGCGCTATTTAAATAACTCGCACATAGGAGAGAGGTGCTTTCGGCAACGTTTCGGTCCGTCTTGGACCATTTACAAAGTCACACTAACAGCAAGGAGAGGAGGCAGTATGTAAAGGTCAGCTGACAGGGACGGGACAAGAGAGGTGGGTGGAGTAGAGGTAAGTCAGGTAGGGAAAGTAGTAGTGGATATAGTAGAAGTTGGTTTGTTGGTTGGTCGGTCGGTCGGTTTGTTGGTTGGTCGGTTGGTTGGTTGGTTAGTTGGTTGGTCGGTTGGTTGGTTGGGTGGTTGGTTGGTTGGTTGGTTGGTTGGTTGGTTGGTTGGTTGTTGTTGGTTGGGTGGTTAGTTGGTTGGTCGGTTGGTCGGTCGGTTGGTTGGTTGGTGGTTGGTTGGTTGGCTGGTTGGTTGGTTTGGGTGGGTGGTTGGTTGGTTGGTTGGTTGGTTGGTTGGTTGGTTGGGTGGGTGGTTGGTTGGTTGGTTGGTTGGTTGGTTGGTTGGTTGGGTGGGTGGTTGGTTTGGTTGGTTGTTGGTTGGTTGGTTGGTTGGGTTGGTTGGTTGGTTGGTTGGTTGGTTGGTGTTGGTTGGTTGGTTGGTTGGTCGGTTGGTCGGTCGGTTGGTTGGTTGGTGGTTGGTTGGTTGGTTGGTTGGTTGGATGGTTGGTTGGTTGGTTGGTTGGTTGGTCGGTTGGTTGGTTGGTTAGTTGGTTGGTCGGTTGGTCGGTCGGTTGGTTGGTTGGTGGTTGGTTGGTTGGTTGGTTGGGTGGGTGGTTGGTTGGTTGGTGGTTGGTTGGTTGGTGGTTGGTTGGTTGGTTGGTTGGTTGGTCGGTCGGTTGGTTGGTGGTTGGTTGGTGGTTGGTCAGTTTGGTTGGTTGGTTGGTTGGTTGGTCGGTCTGTCGGTTGGTTGGTTGGTGGTTGGTTAGTTGGTTGGTTGGTTGGTGGTTGGTTGGTTGGTTGGTTGGTTGGTGGTTGGTCGGTTGGTTGGTTGATTAGTTGGTTGGTCGGTTGGTCGGTCGGTTGGTTGGTTGGTGGTTGGTTGGTTGGTTGGTTGGGTGGGTGGTTGGTTGGTTGGTGGTTGGTTGGTTGGTGGTTGGTTGGTTGGTTGGTTGGTTGGTCGGTCGGTTGGTTGGTGGTTGGTTGGTGGTTGGTCGGTTGGTTGGTTGGTTGGTTGGTTGGTCTGTCGGTTGGTTGGTTGGTGGTTGGTTGGTGGTTGGTGGTTGGTTGGTTGGTTGGTTGGTTGGTTGGTTGGTTGATTGGTTGGTTGGTTGGTTGGATGATTGATTAGTTGGTCGGGTTGAAAGCCTTCACGGGAGTCATTCAGGCTTCATGTCACCAGTGCTCCACCATGCAGGATGGCAGGTAATGCTCACAAGTCACAATGTGTATTACAGACCTTTATCAAGTCATGACATGATAAAGGTCTTCTCCAGGTGTCTATAATGTGCTCCATTAAAACAGTAAAATAAATTTAAAGCGCATATATACTGTGGCATACACCCCTCAGGATTTATAATAATAATAATAATAATAATAATAATAATAATAATAATAATAATAATAATAATATCCTTCACACGCCTACAGTCATCAAAATGTCCGCCCCTACGTCAGGCTGTCAGCAGGAGTGGTTATGGTGGTCATGGGGGTGGTGACAGTAACAGTAACTGTGGCTCTCATGGTGCCACTTTGGTTTTACCACACTCCACTGCACCAGCGTCAAGACTGTGGCACCCCTACTGGTGAGTCCTGTTCTCTGCTCCTTACAAAATAATATTTATAACCACTATCACCACCACCACCACTAATACTACTACTACTAGTAGTAGTAGCAGTAGTAGTAATAGTAGTAGTAATAGTAATAGTAATAGTAATAATAATATAATAATAATAATAATAATAAAAAAAATAATATTAATAATAATAATAATAATCATAATACTGGAGATACAATATCGAACTGATCTAGGGATAAAAAAAAAGCTTTAATTACTCCTCCTAATGCAGATGATGAGTTGTTTGCAGGAGTTACTGTTGGGATCGCCTACCTGGGACGACCCCCAGCCCCGCAGGTGCTGAGGCAAGAGTTCCTCAAACCACCTGAAGAACCCTTTTCCCCTCCCGCACCTCTTCCGGAGCACCCCCTGGAGAAGGTGGACCAGGAGCTCTTGAAGGTGGTGAAGGCAGTGGTGAGTGAAGAATGTAAAATGAAGATATATATATATATATATATATTATATATATATATAAAATTTTATATATATATTTTTATATATATATAATTAGAGAGAGAGAGAGAGAGGAGAGAAGAGAGAGAGGGGAAAAGAGAGAGAGGGAGAGAGAGAGAGAGAGAGAGAGAAGAGAGAAGAGAGAGAGAGAGGGGAGAGGAGAGAGAGGAGGGAGAGAGAGAGGAGAGATACTAATACTTTCATTGTGTTGGCAGCTAGTAAGTGAACTTTGTGGGTGGGGTTGACTGGTTTTTTCGCTTTGGGGTGAGGGCAGTTGGGGGGAATTCGGGACTCTGGGTGGACCCTCAACCAGAGTACCAACCAGGTGGATCCCCTCTCCCTCACATGTGGTACTCCCACACCTGCCTCTCTCCACCGTCCCTTACCTGGTGAGTTTGAGACCAGGTTAATTCTGCTGATTATCATGAAATTGTTCTTTATTTAATGTTATAGTTGATTTTTATATAAGAATTTATTATTATTATTAACTTTATTATTATTAATTATCATTGTTAATATTATTATGAAATTAATTTTTTAGAAACATCTGCTACATTTCACGTCAAATATTAAACTTATTTTTTCATAACATATAATTAAATATTTTATAAATAACACCAGAAGCTCATTTTTATTTAATTTTCTCTATGCAGAGACCGGAGCATCTATTAGCAGAAGGAGGATCGAGTCTTCATCGTTCCCTGTGTCAAATGGTCCCCAGAGGGTTGATATATTGACTTTTTCCTGCAGAACAAACAGCAACAACAGTGTGTGAGTCTGGCCTCTCTGTTGCACGTAGTTGGTCGCCCGTCTGTTGATCTGGTGCTCAGCCCCACCGTTGATGCTGCCCGTGTGATGCAAGCACTCTGTACTGAGTACAACCGTCCTCCTCGGGTGAGTACGAACTCCCCAGCTCCTCTTCTTCTCTCAGTCTGAGTAAGATTCCCCTTCCCCCCTGCAGTTCCTTCAGTCCCTGCAGTTCTTTCAGTCCCTCCAGTGCAGGCACGATCTTCAGTTCCTTCAGTGCCTCTGTTGTAAGCACGACCTCCAGTTTCTTCAGTCCCTCTAGTGCGAGCACGACCTCCAGTTCCTTCAGTCCCTTTAGTGTAAGCATGACCTCCAGTTCAGTCCCTCTAGTGTAAGCATAAGCTACAGTTCAGTCCCTCTAGTGCAAGCACGACCTACAGTTCAGTCCCTCTAGTGTAAGCACGACCTCCCTTCCAGTTCCATTGTTCTACTTCGGTAACTTGCAAAAGGATGAACTGGTAACCTGAGACAGTTCATCGTCATCAAAGAAGTGTGAAATGGGCAGCTGAGACTTTCTTGAACATTCCTGTTTCTGACTTTAATGCCATTTTGGGAGGATTAATTGTTAAATATATTTATATTTATTTTTTTATTATATTATATATA
>NC_069461.1:4919701-4976676 GCF_026875155.1 Cherax quadricarinatus | reverse complement strand
TTAAATCTCAGAGGGGTTTTGTAGAGTCTTTTAAAACTATTGAGATGGTGTCTTCCGATCATAGGGCAGTATTAGTGGAGGTGGGGTGGGATGCTTTGGCTCGTAGGCAGGGAAGTTATTGGAAACTGAACACGATGGTTTTGGGGGATAGGGAGGGAGTGGAAGGTTTTGCAGTATTTTGGGAACAGCTCTGTGCAGACAGAAGGACTGAGGAGGATGTGGTAGGATGGTGGGATAGTGTGGCTAAGGTAAGAATACGTCAATTTTATGTGAGGGAGGGCAAACGCATTAATCAATTGCGGTATGGTTTGTCAAATTATTTAGAATCTAGATTACAGGATTGTTACGAGGGGGGGAGGCGGTGGCCGGGGTGTACCCAGTGGAGGATATACACATGTTGAAGGACAGGATAAAAGATTTGCAAGAAGAACGTTTTGCAGTGGTACAGGTACAGGCGGGGTTGGACGAAGTACTCTGGGGCGACAAGCCATCGGCTTGTGTGCTGCGAGGACAGAAGGTACGACAGCGAACGACTACAATACCGGGATTGCAAGTCATTTCTTTGGTGGGGGGTTTAGAGAGGGTCAGGTATTATGGGAAACCACGGGGATGAGTGCATATGCAGATAGATGGTTTGAGGAATACGGGAAAAGTAGTGGGGTGGATGGCGAGGTTCTTGGGCAGGTATGTGAGTATGTGCCGTGCAAACTGGGGAGGAGTGATCGGGAGGCACTGGGTGGGGTCATTGAGGAGGAGGAAATATGGAGAGCCCTTATGGACATGAGGAAGGGAAAGGCACCCAGGATCGATGGTTTACCAAGCGAATTTTATGTACAGCACTGGGTCTGCTTAGGGGTTTCCTAGTAGGGTTAATGAATGCCATGAAAGAAGGAGGTAAAATGGGAGAATCGCAGGCAACGGCGGTGGTGGTGTTGGTCCCGAAGGGTAAACAGCAGAGTACCCTTCGGGATTACCGAGCCATTTCGTTGCTTTGTGCTGATTATAAATTGTTCGCGAAAATTCTTGGGAATCGGCTTAAATGTGTTGTGGGGAGGGTCGTGTTTGAGTCTCAGTTTGGGTTACCTGGTAGGTCAATGGGCGAGGGCCACGGGATCATAAAGGGGTTCCTGGAGGACATGGAAAGGGGAAGAGGGGCGTTGGTGGCGTTGGATTGGCAAGGGGCTTATGACAGGGTGGAAAGAAAGGCTTTGAGGGATATTCTCCTATGACAGGGGTTTGGCGAAGAAATAGTGGGGTGGGTGGATACGTTGTACTCAAACGCGAAGGTAAGGGTGCAAATCAATGGGTGTGTGGGGGAGGGAGTCAACATGGAGCGGGGTCTTCGGCAGGGATGTCCATTATCACAACTATTGTTTGCATGTGTTCAGGATCCCTTTTATAGGATGGTGGAGGATCGTCTAAGGACAGGGGGGGGATGGTGAGCAGAAGCCTTGGCCTGGTTTGGTGGGCTATGTTGATGATACAACTATTTGGTGAGTGAGGAGACACGGTTAGACTTTGGGGGAAGTGTGTACACAATTTTGGGAGAGCTACTGGGATGAAGGTAAATCTGGAAAAGTCAATGATAATGGGGATGGGAGAGTGGGCAGGGAGATTAGATTGGGGATGTGATGTTGTGCAGCGGAGAACCAGGAGTATGAAAATCTGTGGTGTGTTTTATGAGGCTTGACCTGGAGTGCTGCAGGATTAGCAATTCGAATAGGTGGTGGAACGGTGCAGCGACGTTTGGGAATGCTGCGACCTCACCATTTAACCCTTAGGCAACGTGCAATTGTCATCAATGTATTACTATATAGTAAAGTTGGTTTGTTTCGGCAGTGAGGGCCTGTAACAGGGAACATGCGATCAACGAGTATTCATTGAATGGTGTTCCAAATTTTTGTGGGGCTCAGAGTGCAACTGGTTGCGAAGGGAGGTAGTGACATTGCCGGTATGCAATGTTTTGAAAGTTTGTAATTCATGGTTAACATTAATATTTGATATTATATGGTGGTGTATATTCTTCTACTTATTACAGTGTATGTGTTAGGGAATTGTAATGTTTCATATTGTTTTAGTCTGTAAATTTATGTTCTTTGTGTCTTGTCAGCATACAACTCTTAGGTTAATACTCATTAACGGTTTTGTGAGGGTCTGTGTATGACCATTCAGTAGGTAATTAATGTATGTAAATTTTAGAACGGGGGAATGTACATACGGGGGGGGGGGGGGTAGAAGTGTCAGCTGTGTCTGGCACGGGCAATAATGAGTATTTGTATAAGGAGGTTTGTAGGTTTGTATATGGTTGTGGGTTAGGTATTGGTTGTGGGTTATGTATATGGTTGTGGGTTATGCTATATGGTTGTGGGTTATGTATTTGGTTGTGGGTTTATGTATATGGTTGTGGGGTATGTATATGGTTGTGGGGTTTAATGTATATGGTTGTGGGTTATGTAATGGTTGTGGGTTATGTATCTGGTTGTAATATGGCCATTATCTATGGTGTTCTTTAAATGTACCGGGATTTGTACTAGGAGGTTTTGTATATCTAGTATGGTTTTTAATTTTATACTCTTATACATTATTTGTATTTGTTCTATGTTTAAATAAAAATATAAAAATAAAAAAATACCAACAAAAGGCTTGCAGTTAGAATTGATACAAATTCTCACTACAGGCGACACACTCCACAATTTCAAAACACTAAACCTACTCACCATTACAAAACATCTATACTTTTTACTGACACCTAGTACTTACATGAACACTTTAACTATGATATTAACCCTACCCTTCAACATCTCCTTGCAACCTCAACAGAACAATGACCATGACACAAGTTCCTTCGTGTCCATCTCACGCTATGTAAATAACTCAATGCACTTAAAGACCCTAAATCTGAATTCATTACCTGTAATTATTAAAAGAAAACACTACCCTGTTTATAAAATTCAAGTATCTTCTCAAAGATCAATTACTACACAAAATAAAAAAATACTGTATAACTGACCTTTAAATTGTTTTCTTTAAATGTTCTCAATATTATATCACATAATTGTTAAACCTTAAAACCCATCTAACTTTGTTATTTTTTAAATACACTACCTAACAGAATACTCCATTCTAATGAATGTACAACAATGCATGCAACCATATGACCTGTCTTTGTAATACTCATTTGCGCTTTATTGTTATCTGTTTACAATAATGTTTTATCACTGATTACACCATTGCCTTAGTTAATCTTAAGTTATTTTTTGCATGCCGTAATTAATGCTAATGCATACAAGTGAGCTTTGGCATTTGCTCTTACCTGTATGGTTTTTGTACATCTGTATGTTCAAATTATTAAATAAAATAAATAAATAAGTAAATGGAGCAGGGAAGAGAGAGGACCTAGGAGCGGACCAGTGAAGAGGCGAGGCCATGAGCTATGAAATGACCCCTGCAACCACAATTAGGTGAGTACCCACAAACGGGACAATATACAGAAGATGAGTGTCACGGGTCTTCATCGTATTGACGATATACTAAAAAAAAGTGGTCAAGAGGCGACGCTTGTATACATAGTAGGTCAGACGACTTGGGTCAATTGACATAAGTCAGAGATTACGTGACCTATGATCACATGTCGCACTTAAGACGCAAAATTTGAGTCGGGTCACCTAAGGACCCAGTGGAAATAGGACAATTAGTTTTCTGTTGTCATCTGGTTATACTATGGATCCTGGATTCAAATGCAAAATGCAAATTCCTAAGTTTATTCTCTATAAAGATTACATTGTTGAATTTACAGAAATTTGGTTGTTGTGTGGTTTGCATGTAGTTAAATAATGATTACAGAGTGTACCACTAGAACGCCACATGGCTAGGCATTCCGGCTGACTTTGTTTAATTCTTTATTTAAAATACTTACAAATTAGGAGGTAGTGGTATTATGGCTAAGTGGCTCAATACTAGTTTGTGCGTTTAGCATGTGTATGCTTTTGTTTTGGCACAGGTACTTGTTTCAGTATTGGAGTATCATAGGTTTCTTATTATAAGATTGAGATTAATTTTTTCTTTTGTTTATGGTCAAAGGGTGAGTGAGTGTAAGTGAAACACAGTGGTATTCGTGTAGGTTAGTGATGGGGTGTATCAGGAGCTAAGACTGTTTTCTAATGGTAGTTTTGAAGGTGATGAATGTGTCCTTGCAGTCTAGGAGTTCTAGCGTAGGGTGTTCCAGTTTTTAGGGCCTTTGACATACATTGAATTTTTGTAAAGGTTTAGTCTGACACGGGGAATGTCGTAGAGATGTTTGTGTCTGGTATTAGGCCTGTGGGTTGTAAAATATCAATAGAAAGCGTTTAGGTCAGGGGATATTGGAGTTTAAGGTCTGTAGATGTAGACTGCCAACAGTAGTAAGAGTAGGATGTACTGAACAGGGAGTAGTTTAGATCTATGAAGAGTGGGGGGGGGGTGTTGCAGGGATGGGATTTAGTGATTATCTTACTGCTGCTTTTTGTGGGGTTTTTATTGGCTTTTGGTGTGTTGCTGCAGTGATCCCCAAGCACCAATTAGCTTAGGTGAGGTATGGATAAATAAGTGAGTGGTATAGTGTGAGAAGGGCCATTTTGACGGCAGTTAGGATCGTTATCTTGGAGAGGATCCAACGTTTTGGATACTTTTTGGTTATGTGTTGGATATGGATGCATGAAATTCAGGTTGTTGTCAGGTTATATGGCTAGAATTTGCTCATTATGTCTGGTAATAGAGTGTTGACGATCTTAATGTTAATTTGTGCAATCTCTCTTGCTTGCTACCAAACAAAATATAGACAGGTTTTGTCAGTGTATAAGCGTAAGTTATGGGCTGTCATCCAGTCGATATTTTGATCAGAGCCGCGTTAAAAATGGTGTTGAGGGTGGCGCGATTAGGGGTGAGAGATGACTAAGTCGTGTCGTCAGCAAGAGAATGGGTTTAAGGTTGTTGGGATACGTTGGAAAGCATCATTGATGGTATATGAGGAAAGAGCAGGGGACCAGAACACTTCCTGCGGAACTCCAGTATCAAGTGGCCGTGTGGTTGATGCTGTGTCTTTAATTGGTGACTACTGATAACTATTAGTAAGGTAAGATTTGAAATAAGCAGGTGCATGGCTCTTATACCGTAATGGTCAAGTTTGTGGAGTAGGATGTCGCGGTCTACTGTGTCAAAAGTGTTCTTAGTTCATAAAAATCCTAGTGGGATATTCCTTATTTTCCACTGCTGTGTAAAGCAGATCTAGCATTTTTATGATTGCAACATTAGTACTTTTATTTTTCTTGAATCAAAATTGGCTGGGGTTTTTGAAGTAATGTTTGAGTTGTTATAAATGAATATAGTTCTCCTGTGCAGAGTTTCTCAAAGATTTTGGATAACAATGGTAAGTTTGATATTGGCCTATAGGTTGTTTATAAGTCTGTAGGGTCACCACGTTTATGTATTGGTGTAACCCTTTCCTTCTTGAGTAGTTTCGGGAAGGTGCTAGTTTCTAGTGACTTGTTAAAAAGTAATGAACATAGCCATGCGAAAGGATAATGGGCCGTTCGGGGGGGGGGGCGGGCCTGTACAGTAATGGTGGCATTAGACAGATTCCCTGAGTTGTTTTTAAGTGGACTTATAATCTCGGTGACTTCCGAGGGCTCAGTTGGTGCAAGATAGAATGAATTGGGAAAATTCCCATCTAGGTGTCCCGACATGGGCATTGGTATGTGGGATTTTATTGGCGAGATTAGATCCTATGGTTGAGAGAAGTCTTTAATCTTTTAGCTGTCGTCAGTGGGATTGTAGTGGTGTTGTTTCATTAGGTTTTGTTGGACAATATTCTTGTTTTTTTTCAGTTTGGGGGTACCTAGGAAATCTTAGAGTGTGTTTTCCAGCAGTCTTTTTATATCTCGTTAGTGTTGTGAATCTACTGGAGTAGTTATAGTTGTTTGCTTTCTTTATTACTTTGGGAGAACTGATGAATAGTGTTAAGAATATCTTTGTGTATTAAGCCCTGTTCTATATTGCTTTTCATATGTGTTTTTGTCAATGGGTTTCGTATGGTACTGCTTCAGCCATGGGCAAACCAAGCCGTTGTTGTGATCTGTTTCGTTTTTTATAGGGCAATGTTTTGTAGTATAGTTTAAGTAATTTGTTAAGAAAAATGTCTGTCCAGTCAACACTACCATTGGCTTGGAGAATTCTGTAGGCCAGTTCAACAATCTAAGGTTCAGCTGTGATTTCCTTATTGAGGCCTCGTCATGGAGTCTTAAATGAGACTTTGTTGAATTCAAGTGGTGGTTTACTAATGTTTGTCAGGGGAAGGTAGGGTAGTGGTCAGTAGTGCTGTCTGGGCTGATCCCTGGATTAAGGGGGCTAGGGCCTAGTATATTGGTCCATTTGTGTCTATTATGGTTTGCACTTGTTCAGTGTGCCTGGTTGGATTTAGGTTATTGTTGGTATGAGAAGTGTGTTGTTCATATTGTTGATGAAATCAGTTACAGGCTGATCATCTAGTAAGCCAAGGTTGATGTTGAAGTCTCCAGCTAAGAGAAGGTGGTGCTTATTCATTTGTCTGTTTGTTATTAGTGACTTTAATTTCTCACTGAAATTTGGGATGTTTGTGTGAGGTATCCGGTAAATGGCACCGATTGTTATAGGTGTCTTAAGGTTTTTTACAGTAAAAATTAGCAAAAATGTATTCCCCATATTCATCACTAAAGCAAGTGGTGCTTATACATGATAATTGGTTAGAGTAATAGATTGCAATACCACCCAACTTGGTTTGGTCTGCAGTTGGTGAATTGCTGTGTATCCTGGTAGAGGGTAGATATCTATTGTGTCCTGCTTAAGCCAGGTCTCAGTAAGAATAATGCAGGAGAAGGGTGTCTTTAGTGATTCAAGGAGTGCCAGGAGGTCATCATAGTGTTTGCTTAAGGACTGATGTTGTAGTTAAGTACTGATAGGCTTTTAGCATTGTTTAGGATAGTGCTGGCTTGTGATGCTGTGTAATAAAGGCAGTTACTTTCCAATAGGTTTTTGATTGGTGTCAGATTATGGAGGTTTTAGATCAGGGTCAACGTGATCAATCATCTTCTAGGTTTAAATTATGGTTATTTATATCCTGAGTTATGTGTTGAGTTCTAGTACTGATATCTGTAGTGGTGGGAAGCTTGGATAAGTATATAGCTAGAGTAGTTTGGTCATATAGAGTATAGTCACTACTACACATAATGAAGTTGATGTTGTCTATGTGTTGTGCTGGAATGAACTAAAGTACAACTAGGTATAAACTAGTAATATAAAAATACAATTTAAAATAGACAAGACTCTCACTTGTAATTGCACTAAGGTCTAATATAATGACTTTTGGTGAGTCTATGTTTTGAGCTAGAATGAGCTATAGTACAACTAGATTTAATCTAATAATAAAAAAATTCAAATTAAAAATAGCCCCGTTTTTCTCACTATTTAATTGCCAATAGGTTAATTAATGAATTTGGTATTAACTTTTATTTAAAAACAGTGTTTTTTCTAAATAATAAAAAAAAAAGGGGCCCCCCCAAAGCCTCCCAAAGGGTTAAATTGCATTTCTGGTCTTATATAAGTTTTTTAAAAGGGAAATTAGAGAATTTAACGGTTTTTAAATTGACAGGAAAAAATTTACCCCAATTTAAAAGGGTTAACCCCAAAAAAAAAAAATTTTATTTAAAAAAAAAAAAGAAATTAAAAAAATTAAAAATTTTGGTCAAGACTTGGGTTTTTTAAATTTTTTTAAAAAGGTAAGTTTGGAAAAGACAGGTTTAATTAATAAAAAGTTGTTGGTTGAAAATTGTGGGTTTTAAAAATTTTAAAAATAAAATGGCCCCAATAAAAAAAGTCAATATTTACTCACTCTCCCTTTTCATTTTTTATATCTCCAAGTGGGTTTTTATCGAAAAGGGTTTTTTTTTCAGTTGGCCCTATTTTGCCCATATTTGTGTTGCCCATCCCTTTTACTAACTCATTTATTAACCAAAAAAAGGTAAGTTTACTCAAACCTTGTTTTACGTCAAATTTTGGGGCAAAAGTTCAAATTTAGAAAAGGGTTAACCTTTTCAAAATTTTACATTTTTAAATAAAAAAAATTTAAAGTGAAAATTGGGCACGTTTAAAGAGGGTTGGAAAAATGTTTAAAATAGGCTCGCAAAATTTTAAAAAGGGAAAAAGGATTTTGTTGGGAAATTATTAACCCAATGGGGGTTAAATCCGGGGGTTTTAATCAAATCATTTAACTTTTCGTTTAACAAAAATTTTTAAACCCAAATTCGGGGAAAATGGTAAAAACATAAAAATTTTTTTTAATTTTAAACAGCTGTCTCAAAACAGGGGTTTCCCATGCTGGGTTTTACGGGAAATGCTTTCCAAAATTAAGGGCTTTTTTATAAATTTTTGAAGATTTTCGTTTTTTTCCAATTTTTAAACATTTGTACTGTACCTACAGAAATGTAAATAGTCATTTTTCCTTAACAAAAAGATTGTTTTCCACAAAGACACGTTCTGTTTGACTTCGGGGGGGCTTAGCAAGGTTTTTTTAGTGTCAGATTGTTAACTGTTCGATTATCTTTTCGACGTATTTAGTCCCCGAAAATTTTTTCAGCTGATCTTTAACGACTGAACACGATAATTTTTTGACAACAATGACACGTTGATAAGCCCCTTTTGCAAAAAGTTAGGTATTTTATAAAGAATAAAGATATGCCAAAAGGAAGTTATCTTAGGGGAATTTTTTGTTAAGGGGGGGTTTACAATACGTATGATAATTGTTTGGTATGTTTCCCCTGCTTAAATAAACTTATAACTGTTGCAAATGTCTTATTTTTTCATAGGAGTGTAGGGGGAACCTTGAACAGTCCCCAAGCTGAGAATTTACCCCTTTAAAGGGTTTAATTTAAAAATATGAAGAGATGCAGGAAAAAAAAGGTTTTTTGGGGTTGAAAAAATAGAAATACCAATTTAAATGAAAATTGAAAATTTTATACAGTAGGGGTCATTTATATGATATCACAGTATGCAAAAAAAACCACAGTGAACCAAAAAGTGGTTGGGGAAAAGATACCCCATATGAAGACATACATGCCGGAATTTTGATCAGTTTTATTTCGGTTCCCGGGCAGAGATCCTCATCCAAACCCGATCAAAAACATTTCGACCAAACAATTTGTTAGTGGTTTATTCGGGGCACGAAATAAAACAATTTTATCTTGTGACGCAGGCCCCAAAAGGATAAAAGGGCCCTGTTTTAGTGGCTGATCAAACCTCTGGTCTTTCACCAACGATGTCCCACGTGCCCCGTTGAAACCATAAGTTCTCGTTACAGTTGTGAATCCCATGTTAAGGTTTCTATATTATCTTTTCTCGTGTCTGTGTCGTACCGGGGGATTGTCTACAAAAGCAGCTTTTTTCCCTTTAAGTGTAATGTCTATAGAGTAAGGGAGCGCACTCTGGCATTTTTTAAATTTTTTTGAGCAAATTTTTCTTCAATTGTTGCCGCCCCGTTTTCTGTCGCTCTTTCTCCGTCGTTTTATCGTTTTTAAGTTGTCTGGTGTTGTTTCCCCTGTTGTCTTTCAAATTTTCTTTTCCCTTGTGCGCTCTCTGTTGTCTTGGTCTTTTCTCTTTGTTTTGCATTGTCCTTTTTTAAGAACAAAAAAATTTAAACAAAGGGAAAACCCTGCGAAGGCCTAGGCCCATGCGAGGCAGGTAAAAGTCCCTACCGGTTAAGCCAAGCACCCAACCTGTGGGTCAGGTAATTTTGCTTAAGGGAGGAACAGGGGAACCGCCCTGGTAGCACAAGTTAGGTCTAACTAAACCCCCCACCCACATCTACTCATGTATTTTCCAACCTATTTTTTAAACTACAAACTTTTGGGCCTCTAAAAGGGTATTTGGGGAGTTTGTTCCATCACCCCACAACTTTTACCAAACCAGTATTTTCCCTTTAATTTCCTGAATTGAATTTTTCCCAATTTTAAAACCATTGCTGCGAGCCCGTCTGGGTAGATATTTTCAGAAACCAATTTACACCCCTTTATTTTTCCGTTTCCATTTATACCCCTCAATATACCCCCCCAAATTTTACGTCTTTCTAAGAGTGCGTTTCAGGGCCCTTAGTCACCCTCATGGGAAGGCTGTTTAATGGGATAACTTTGTCATCCTCCTTTGTACTTTTTCCCAGGAATTATATCCTTTTCTGTAATACGGTGACCAAAACTGTGCAGCATAATCTAAATGGGGCCTAACCAAGGATGTATAAAGTTGAAAACAACCTAAGGACTCCTTTTTTTATGCTTTTGATATGAACCGGATTCTATTGTTTATTGCGAACATTACCCCTTTTGTCTTGGTTTCGATTATGAAAACCAGAACCCCCTAAATCTTTTTCGCAATCCGTAATATTAAGTTAAATTTATTTAGTTTTTGTGGCAGGTTATTGTCCTGTCCAACTTTTAAAACTTTGCTTTTGTCTTTTTAAAAACTGCATCCCCACTTCTCCCCCACTGTCATCTATTAAAAATTTCCCTGGGTCTCGAATGCCCTCGTCAGAATGATTCGACGGCCTTTTTTGGGTTTGTCATGGGCAAACTTCCCGTTGTCGCTTTTAAGGGCCCTCATTATGTCGTTTATGTAGATTGTGAAAAACGGGGCCCCCACCACTGACCCCTGTGGAACACCGCTCTGACACTTCCCACTCTGATTTCTTTTCCCCCCATTTTGAAACTCCTTCCTTTTTTTGTAAACCATGCCCTTCCCAGGAAAAAATTTCTCCCCCTTTTCCATGGTTTTTAATTTTCCTAAATAGTCTCTGATGGGGGACCCCTGTCAAAAGCCTTACTGAAGCCCATATCAAATATCATATAAAACCCATGATCTACCTCCTCAAATCCCTTTAGTGAAAAAAGTTAATAAATTCGTAAGGCGGAACGCCCTTTGTAAACCATGTGAGATTCGTTGATTAATTTAGTTTTTTTAAAGGGTGGCTACAAACTCCCTCGGAAATATTGTTTCCCATAAATTTTCCCCCCTAGGAGGTTAGGCTTATTGGGTTATAGTTCGAAGCTAGGACCGTCCCCGTTTTGAAATAGGTATCCTTTTGCCATTTTCCATTATCTGGCCCATGCAGTTTGTAGTAAATTTGTTAAAAAAGTTCCCAAAAGGTGTGCTAAGCTCCTTTTTTTCTTTCCCCTTTTAGAACCTTGCATCGTTATAGGGCCGGGGGTTTGTTGGTTTTAATTTTTATCTTTTGCCAAGGCCCATGTCCTTGTGACCCAATAGTGCCCCAGTTTATTATCGTCCTTTTTAATAATTATCTTTCTGGAATATCGTGGTTCTCCTGTGAAAAAAAGAGAGGAAGTAGTGTTAAAAAATTTTACACATTTCCTTTAAACTGTCAGTGAGCTGACCCGAGGAAAATTTTGGTGGGCTTCTTGTCCCTGACTTACTTCTGAAAACCTGAAAGAAACCTTTTTGGGTTTGTCTTCATTCTCTTGCAACTTTAACCTATAATCTCTTTTTGCTTTTTTTAAAAATTTCCCCTTTTTTTTTTCTCTCTTTTTAATGAATATATCGATTTCTCAAATTTCCCCTCCCTCTTTTGTTTTTTCCTATTTGCCTTCTTTTGACCATCAGTTTTTTAATCTATTGTTCATCCATTTAGGATCATTTTTTTTTTGATCTATTTCCCCATTGGAACATAATTTGAGGGGCACTAGAACGGCCCCGGAAAGCATATTCGGCAACCACACCACCACCTGACCCTTTGTAGGGCATTCCTTCACCCCCCAAGAATTTTTCAGTCCTATGAAAAAACCAACAAAGTCAGGGGCGGGGATTGATTGCCATTATTAGGGGGATTCCCAATAATTTAAAAATGAGGGTTTGTGATCACTTTCCCCAAGCTCATCTTAACCCAAAATTATTAATTGTGTTTCCCCCTGGCAAGAACCAGTCAAGGGGTTATTTCCCTATTGGTCTTCACAAAAAAGTTTTAAAAAACTCCTGGATTATCATGAAAGTCACCTGATTAAATTTTCCCGTCAAATTTCTCCAGTCAATCTGTCTATAGTTGAAATCTCCCATTAGCACAACATTTCGTTGTAAGGGGCCTTTCATTTTTGTCCCCTAGAATTTACTGCACTCCCCTTAAGATTTGGGGGCCCCCGTAAATACACCCCAAAAATTTGTTTTTTCCCCGGCCCTCGAAAGCTGTAACCAAAACAGATTCAGGGCTGACGCTTTAATTTAATATCTTTTCTAACACAAAAATTTTAAAATTTTCTTGACATACATCGCTACTCCCCACCTTTCCCGTTTGACCCTGTCAGTGTGGGAAAAATTTTTACGTTTGTGACATTCAGAGGGCATCTCTCTTCTTCAGATTGACCTGGGTTTTTTATGCAAAAATATCAGTTTTTGACTTTCAAAAAATCTTAATCACTATCTTATTTTTTACACTCTGTATTAGTATAGTAAATTAAGGGGGCTAGTCCCCGCTGCCCTTGCTGTCCCCTTTGTTGCGACCTGACTATTGTCTTTATTTATAACTTCATGCTGAATGCCTTTTATACATTTACTGTTTCCAACCCAAGTGTTGCAACCTGCTTGTTTCCCAACACACCCATACCTCTATCTTCCATCAGTTTAAAATCATAGGCATTTCACCAATGGCCTTCTCAATCGAGTCTGCAAGTGCTACCACCCCAGCCCCAGAGTGATGTACCCCATCCCTTGCATACATATCATGTTTGCCATAAAAGTTGTTCCAGTTGTCAATGAATGGGATTGCAAGTTCCTTGCAGTATCTGTCTAGCCAGCAATTTACACCAATTGCCCTAGACAACCATTCATTCCTACTCCCCTTCTAGGCAAGATGCTACATATGATTGGGATCCCTCCCTTAGACTTAATGAAATCTATAGCTGACCTGTACTTACCTAGCAGCTCTTCTCTCCTACCTTCCCAATATCATTTCCACCAGCACTGAGACAGATAATGGGCCTTGCTCCCATTACCTGACATGATATTATCCAGCCTGTTGACAATGTCCCCAACACCAGCTCCAGGGAAGCACACTCTATCTCTCATCTTCTTATTCCTATTACAAAAAGCACGGTCAATGTATCTTACCTGAGAGTCACCAACCACAAGAATGCGCTTACCTCCATTAGCAGGGGCAGTAGTACCCTTACCTTCACTGGCCACTGAAGTACATTCATCCTGAAGAACAGAGAAGCGATTTCCTACCTTCAGATCTTCACTCTTAACTTTCCTTACTCTGATGCGCCTTCCATTACTGTGAACTACTCGCCACTTGTAGCAGGTGCTGGACTGCACCTCACTGCTGGTAGCCGTTGCTACCTCCCCAACTACAGCCTCCTCACATCGAGAGACAGACTGCACCTCGCTGCTAGAAGCCTCATTCCCCACAACTCCAGCCACCTCACACTCTCTCCCAGACCCATTGAGGTGGACCTTCAGCCTCCTAATCTCCTCCTGGAGAAGCAAGACCTCCTCCTTCAACTCTCCAACCTCAATTTTTAAAACACGGCAGAAGCAAGCCATGCTTTGTAACCGTCCACACTAATCCCCAAAGCAGCTCAGGGTCTGTGACCTCACGTGACCTCGTTCGCTGGACGTTCTGGGTTCTTTCTATGGTGCTTTGTGCCGTTACTCTGTTGCTTTGAGTAACTTCTCGATTGTTTTACGTAATTTCTCTATTGCTGTGTCGCTTTTTTCTATTGTTTCATGTCGTTGTTCATCGTGTATTGCTTCTGAGGTGTTGCTACGGAGGCTTTCTGGTGTTGACGTTCTGGAGAGCAAGGAAACGCTTGTAATCAATGGGCAATACCGAAGCCAGCATGAGAGGGTTTAATACCGTGGCCGCCAGCATTCGTCAACAAGGTGTTGAGAGGAGGAGGAGGAGGAGGAGGAGGAGGACCAGCAGGTGTTAAGATACAGGTGAGAAGGATGCTGTCATAGTGATGATTTACCTTGGGAAGCTGAGGTTTTCCCTAGCCGGGAATACCCAAGCAGGAGAGAGACACACAGACAGAGACAGATATATAGTTGTTGACTACCCTTCCTGTTCGTACAAAACAGATTAAATAGTTAATCTACCTGGTATAATTTGGCCTTCCAACATTCAGTTATTCAGCTAATCAACGGCAGGACAGATACACTGAGAGGTGTATTTCATACAGTGTATCTACACTGATAACTTACCTAAATCCCAATTTTAGGTATTAAAATATTTCTTGACTGGTGATGAACAGGTGGCATGCAGCCTTAGTGACCCTAGTGTAGTCGATAGGCTTTCAACTCAATTAATTAACCAACTAGTCCATCATCTAGCAGTATAATGGAGTCCTAGGGTAGTTTACTGTCATTTACATTAACCAGTCAAGCCAGTATCACACCTGTCTATCATCCAGTTACTAAGTAGACAAGTTTGTTTACGAGCTCCTCATCAGGAGTGATGTTGAGGTGTAGCGAAACTTTTTTCTGAAGTTTGTGGAATCGATTGGAAGCCTCAACACTCGCGACACTAGAGTACAAGACAGGTGTATGCTGTGTTTACCTGTCTATCTTAGTCCACCTGGAGTACAAGACAGGTGTATGATGTGTTTACCTGTCAATCTTACTTCACCTGGAGTACAAGGCAGGTGTATGATGTGTTTACCTGTCTTACTCCACCTGGAGTACAGGACAGGTGTATGATGTGTTTACCTGTCTTACTCCACCTGGAGTACAAGACAGGTGTATGCTGTGTTTACCTGTCTTACTCCACCTGGAGTACAAGACAGGTGTATGCTGTGTTTACCTGTCTATCTTAGTTCACCTGGAGTACAAGACAGGTGTATGATGTGTTTACCTGTCTTACTCCACTTGGAGTACAAGACAGGTGTATGATGTGTTTACCTGTCAAACTTACTCCACCTGGAGTACAAGACAGGTGTATGATGTGTTTACCTGTCTTACTCCACCTGGAGTACAAGACAGGTGTATGATGTGTTTACCTGTCTTTCATAGTCCACCTGGAGTACAAGACAGGTGTATGATGTGTTTACCTGTCTTACTCCACCTGGAGTACTAGACAAGTATATGATGTGTTTACCTGTCAATCTTACTCCACCTGGAGTACAAGACAAGTGTATGATGTGTTTGCCTGTCTTACTCCACCTGGAGTACAAGACAGGTGTATGATGTGTTTGCCTGTCTTACTCCACCTGGAGTACAAGACAGGTGTATGATGTGTTTACCTGACTTACTCCACCTGGAGTACAAGACAAGTGTATGATGTGTTTGCCTGTGTTTGCTGTCTTTCTGTCTTACTCCACCTGGAGTACAAGACAGGTGTATGATGTGTTTACCTGTCTTACTCCACCTGGAGTACAAGACAGGTGTATATGATGTTGTTTACCTGTCTTACTCCACCTGGAGTACAAGACAGGTGTATGATGTGTTTGCCTGTCTTACTCCACCTGGAGTACTAGACAAGTATATGATGTGTTTACCTGTCAATCTTACTCCACCTGGAGTACAAGACAAGTGTATGATGTGTTTGCCTGTCTTACTCCACCTGGAGTACAAGACAGGTGTATGATGTGTTTGCCTGTCTTACTCCACCTGGAGTACAAGACAGGTGTGTATGATGTGTTTACCTGACTTACTCCACCTGGAGTACAAGACAAGTGTTATGATGTGTTTGCCTGTGTTTGCTGTCTTTCTGTCTTACTCCACCTGGAGTACAAGACAGGTGTATGATGTGTTTACCTGTCTTACTCCACCTGGAGTACAAGACAGGTGTATGATGTGTTTACCTGACTTACTCCACCTGGAGTACAAGACAAGTGTATGATGTGTTTGCCTGTGTTTGCTGTCTTTCTGTCTTACTCCACCTGGAGTACAAGACAGGTGTATGATGTGTTTACCTGTCTTACTCCACCTGGAGTACAAGACAGGTGTATGATGTGTTTACCTGACTTACTCCACCTGGAGTACAAGACAGGTGTATGATGTGTTTACCTGACTTACTCCACCTGGAGTACAAGACAGTGTATGATGTGTTTGCCTGTGTTGCTGTCTTTCTGTCTTACTCCACCTGGAGTACAAGACAGGTGTATGATGTGTTTACCTGTCTTACTCCACCTGGAGTACAAGACAGGTGTATGATGTGTTTACTGACTTACTCCACCTGGAGTACAAGACAGGTGTATGATGTGTTTACCTGACTTACTCCACCTGGAGTACAAGACAAGTGTATGATGTGTTTGCCTGTGTTTGCTGTCTTTCTGTCTTACTCCACCTGGAGTACAAGACAGGTGTATGATGTGTTTACCTGACTTACTCCACCTGGAGTACTAGACAAGTATATGATGTGTTTACCTGTCAATCTTACTCCACCTGGAGTACAAGACAAGTGTATGATGTGTTTGCTGTCTTACTCCACCTGGAGTACAAGACAGGTGTATGATGTGTTTGCCTGTCTTACTCCACCTGGAGTACAAGACAGGTGTATGATGTGTTTACCTGACTTACTCCACCTGGAGTACAAGACAAGTGTATGATGTGTTTGCCTGTGTTTGCTGTCTTTCTGTCTTACTCCACCTGGAGTACAAGACAGGTGTATGATGTGTTTACCTGTCTTACTCCACCTGGAGTACAAGACAGGTGTATGATGTGTTTACCTGACTTACTCCACCTGGAGTACAAGACAAGTGTATGATGTGTTTGCCTGTGTTTGCTGTCTTTCTGTCTTACTCCACCTGGAGTACAAGACAGGTGTATGATGTGTTTACCTGTCTTACTCCACCTGGAGTACAAGACAGGTGTATGATGTGTTTACCTGACTTACTCCACCTGGAGTACAAGACAGGTGTATGATGTGTTTACGTTACTTACTCCACCTGGAGTACAAGACAAGTGTATGATGTGTTTGCCTGTGTTTGCTGTCTTTCTGTCTTACTCCACCTGGAGTACAAGACAGGTGTATGATGTGTTTACCTGACTTACTCCACCTGGAGTACAAGACAGGTGTATGATGTGTTTACCTGACTTACTCCACCTGGAGTACAAGACAGGTGTATGATGTGTTTACCTGACTTACTCCACCTGGAGTACAAGACAGGTGTATGATGTGTTTACCTGACTTACTCCACCTGGAGTACAAGACAGGTGTATGATGTGTTTACCTGACTTACTCCACCTGGAGTACAAGACAGGTGTATGATGTGTTTACCTGACTTACTCCACCTGGAGTACAAGACAGGTGTATGATGTGTTTACCTGACTTACTCCACCTGGAGTACAAGACAGGTGTATGATGTGTTTACCTGACTTACTCCACCTGGAGTACAAGACAGGTGTATGATGTGTTTACCTGACTTACTCCACCTGGAGTACAAGACAGGTGTATGATGTGTTTACCTGACTTACTCCACCTGGAGTACAAGACAGGTGTATGATGTGTTTACCTGACTTACTCCACCTGGAGTACAAGACAGGTGTATGATGTGTTTACCTGACTTACTCCACCTGGAGTACAAGACAGGTGTATGATGTGTTTACCTGACTTACTCCACCTGGAGTACAAGACAGGTGTATGATGTGTTTACCTGACTTACTCCACCTGGAGTACAAGACAGGTGTATGATGTGTTTTACCTGACTTACTCCACCTGGAGTACAAGACAGGTGTATGATGTGTTTACCTGACTTACTCCACCTGGAGTACAAGACAGGTGTATGATGTGTTTACCTGACTTACTCCACCTGGAGTACAAGACAGGTGTATGATGTGTTTACCTGACTTACTCCACCTGGAGTACTAGACAAGTATATGATGTGTTTACCTGTCTTACTCCACCTGGAGTACAAGACAAGTGTATGATGTGTTTGCCTGTCTTACTCCACCTGGAGTACAAAACAAGTGTATTCGACGTTAACCCGTCAATATGTCAGAAATATTGCTAAAAAAATTATACTCCTCATCACTATCCTTATACATTCTTCAGCAATAAGATTATTTCACAATAATGAACAACACTAGGAATAATAAATAACACAATTTGAACTAAGACATATTTTATGTGACCTAAATAGAGGAAATAAACAACAATATCCATAAGTCTTTTACCAATTGAACTACAGCTGTGTTAGGTCGACCTCCTGAATGAAGCTCTAGTCTGTCGCAGTTATAATCTATACAGCAAATGTCTTGTTGCATTAATTTGAAGTGCAGAAGTCATATATATTTTCATCAATCGGAAATTCATAGCTACAGAAGCTTAGGCACAACTACAAGGTAATGAAAGTTCGTGAAGAGAATACAAGTTCTGTAAAACACACACAATACTATAATAATAATAATAATAATAATAATAATAATAATAATAATAATAATAATAATAATAATATGGCTGAAATAGTACAAGGTTTAACAAGGATATATTCATCAGTTGAACAAACTTAAAATAGTTGAAATATGTCAAAGAAGCTGGCTGTATGTCACCATTATTCACAATCAATATTCACCATCAATATTGTTTCATGGATATAAGAATAATTAAAATAGTTATATGAAACGTAGTTTCCTGGGAAAACTAGAGACTAGTACTAAGAATGACTTACAGGTCTCACTGTCATTTCAGAAGTCACAGCTATCTGCACCTCCTTATTCCACCGTTAATTTCTCTTCTATTTTGCACCTGCCCTCCTTTTACCTCAAGAATCAGCTTCATGCTCTAACACAGCATTCTTCCGTCCTCATTATGTTTCTTACACCTCTTCTTATCACTCTATAACCAGATGTACTTGCATCAGTTTTCATACCTCTCCTTATATTTACCCTTGATCTTATTCTTATTCTAGCCGCCTCTAAATAATGATCAAACACAACAATTGCTTATCTTAGAATATTAACATCCTGAATCTTCCAATCAACCTTCCATCCGCTGACAGTTTCGACTACTCTTGTACACATACATATTTCAAGAGTAGACTTTCTTCTTCATCTTGATATATGTGTTACCCATTACCAGACCCATTTCTAGAAATTTTCCAGTTAAGGTTCCCCATTGCACTGCAAATTTACTTATTATGCCTTCTAACACAGAATTTTAGCATTAAGGTTTCCCATTACAGTCATTCTCTCTAGGGTTAAAAATTAATTAAATATTTATGTATCGTTTCACAGAAATTCTCTTCTTTACATTCTCCTTAAACTCCTTCAGACTTATTTATTTTATTTTACTTTCGCTATTTGTCTGTCAAGTAGTGATTTAAGAGAGGAAGCTGTTTCTTGCAGTCTTGAATCTGTCAGTGTTGGAGGCTGTCTCGAGATGAAATTGTTGGTTGCTGTCTTCAGTTTGTTCATCTCAGTGGCTGTCTTGGATGATGGAGTCATCTCGTAATTATTTACGAGAGGATGAAGCTGTTAGTTGCTGTCAAGGGCCTCACGGTGTTGGAGGTTGACTTGGATGCTGGGATCATCTCACACTTATCTGCCATCTTCTCTGCTGCCATCCAGAGTCTGAACAAGAGGCAGACGACGATGATGATGATAACAGAGATGGCTACCACCAGCCCCACCAGCGCTGCCAGCAGCTTCCGGTTGACTTCAACTACTGTATATGGTAAGCATCGTATAACTGTTCAGTAAACATTTCAAAATTCGATAGGCATAATTTTGACATTCTGTTAGCATCCTTTCAACATTCTGTTAACCTTATCTCAACATTCTGTGAGCACTTCAACCAATGGAAATAAGTCACTCTGTCTGACTTTTTTGGGTTATCCTAGGTTCTCTACACATATGCTGCTATGTATGATAATTCTATGTAACTGTATTGTGTATACCTGAATAAATTTACTTACTTACTTACTTACTTATTCACGCTATTCCAACATTCTACGAGCATAATTTCAACATTCTATATCACTTCCACCACTGCAAATGTAAACATTCTCTAATCATTCTATAAACATGATTTCAACATTGATTCCAAAGCAGGGCGAGGCGTAAGGGCAAGTTACCTTGCTCCTAGTCCCATGTTCACCTAGCAAAAACTAGGTACCAGAGTGCTAGTCGACTGTTATGGGTGATATCCTGGTATGATTTAGATACGGTAGAGCCTTGCCAACGAGCTGAGGCAGAAGCTCACAACCTGTATATTAAAATCCGTTCATCAAGGAATTTAGGTGAAGGATTGATTTACCTCTCGCCCACGACCATATACTCATCTGAAGGACTGATTCGTCACCTACCTCTCTACGACCCCCAACCAGAAAAAGAGCTTATTCATCTCCCACACGACCTTAAACTCAAGTGAAGGAAAGGTTGACTCATTTTCCCCCCACGACCCTAAACTCACCTGAGTCGTCAGACTTCTTGTCCTTGTGTTTCTTTTTTTTCGTGTTCGTCCATGTCGTGGTTGATACGTCGTTCATCCGTGGCGTCGTCGTCTGTGCCTTTGCGTGTCTCCTGCCCAGCCTTTCTTGTGTCGCAGTGTCGAGACTCTCCTCCCTTGCCTGTGTCGCCTTGTCGTCCTTAGCTACCGCCTGCGTGGGCGACAGGTCGCTCCCTACGTTTGTGACGACGCCTCTCCTCTACTGCAGGTGTTGAAAACCTGCAAGAAAAGTAGCATGTGGAGAGGACCCAAGCGGAGACAATAAAACAAGAAGAAAATACTTCATTTCGGTCTCTCAATCTACATTTCGGCCTCACGTTGCAATTTTCGGCTTCATTGTGTACATTTCGGCCTAAACACTGAGGCCCTCTTCGCAGATGGTCGTGTAAAAAAGAAATATACACTTGTTATACCAGCTTTAATGTTTCCTGGTAGAATAATGGTCGACGTTCTTTGTTTGGAACAATTTACAGATAGCCCATCCAAAACGGACTTGGAGTGCTTTTGTGTGGTTTGATGGAAGTGTCTACTTAGCTTGGGCCAGTAATATGCAGCAGTGTTTCCTTTCTTCTTAAATGGGCGTGACTTGGACTGACTAGCATTGGCCAGTAGGCCTGCTGCAGTGCTTCTTCTTTTCTGTTCTTACATCTGAGAGATGCATGTTTTTTTTTCTTTTGGCATATCACTTCACACAATTCTTGGCCCACGAGATTATCTTATCTCTCACAGTTAGGTTGGGGGGGTTTTTAGGCGAGGTGATGTTAGGCTAGAGGGGGTTTAAAGTCTAGGTTGGTTAAATTAGACTAGGTTAGATTTAGTCAGGTCACAAGCTGTAGGTCCAAGAGAATTCCCGAGTCACTTAAGATAATAGACGACTCGATTTCACACACACACACACACACAAAAAAAAAAACCATAAAATTTATCAGAATTTCTCAGAGATATTTATCAGTCTTGTCTTGTAAGTTCTCCCAAGGAAGTCAGGAGCACCACCGCTTCCCCTACACACACCAACACGGATTTAACTGACATAAGGAAGCACATATTTTTTTTTATTATCCTTGTGTAAATGTGATGGCAACAAAACAACAACAACAACAACAACAACAAAAACAACAACAAAAACAACAACAACAACAACAACAACAACAACAACAACAATAATAATAACAACAACAATACTACTGCTACTACTACTAATAATAATAAATAAAAATAATGATAAATTTCTCAAGAAAACTTACCAGTTTGAAGGATGGGTAGGGTTCGCTCCACTGGCTGCCAGTGGGCTGTGGGAACCTGTTAAATTATATAATCTGTGGTCATTACTGTTATTCGTAGTGGTTTTATGCAGCAAAAATTTGAGAGATGGGGGAAGGTGAAGTAGATGGTCGTGGTAGGTTAGGTTAGGTGAGCAGGGTGCTTGTGGTAGGTTAGGTTAGGTGAGGCAGGTGCTTGTGGTGGGTTTTAGGTTAGGTGAGGCAGGTGGTCAAATCCTGTGTCACAAACCTTCTGGAGTTTTATAAATAAAATAACAGAAGTAAGACATGAGAGAGAGGGGTGGTTTGATTGCATCTTCTTGGACTGCATGAAGGCTTTGACACAGTTCCTCACAAGATTAGTGCAGAAGCTAGAGCATCGGGCGCATATAACAGGAAGGGCACTGAAATGGATCAGAGAATCCTGACAGGGAGGCAACAACGAGTCATGGTACGAATGATGTATCACAGTGGGCACCGGGTGACGATGGGGTCCCACAGGGGTCGGTCCTAGGACCAGTGCTATTTTTGGTATTTGTGAACGACATGATGGGAAGGGTTTTGACTCAGAAGTGTCCTGTTTTCAGATGATGTGAAAATTAATGAGGAGAATTAAATCTGATGAGGACCAGGCAGGACTTCAAAGAGACCTGGACAACTGGGCACCTGGTCCAGCAAATGGCTTCTCGAATTTAATCCTGCCAAATGCAAAGTCATGAAGATAGGGGGAAAGGGGACAGAAGACCACAGACAGAGTTAGGCTAGGTGGCCAAAGACTGCAAACCCACTCAAGAGAAGATCTTGGGGTGAGTATAACACCGAGCATGTCTCCGGAAGCACACATCACAGATAACTGCTGCAGCATATGGGCGCCTGGCAAACCTGAGAACAGCATTCCGATACCTTAGTAAAGGGAAACGTTCAAGACACTGTACACCGTGTATGTCAGGCCCATACTGGAGTATGCAGCACCCGTTTGGAACCCGCACTTCATAAAGCACGTCAAGAAACTAGAAAAAAGTAACAAAGGTTTGCGACAAGGTTAGTTCCAGAGCTAAGGGGAATGTCCTAGAAGAAAGATTAAGGGGAAATTCCCGGCCCGACGACATGGAGGACAGGAGGGTCAGGGGAGACATGATAACGACATATAAAATACTGCGTGGAATAGACAAGGGGGACAAAGACAGGATGTTCCAGGGAGGGGACACAGAAACAAAGGCCACAATTGGAAGTTGAAGACACAAATGAGTCAGAGAGATATTAGGAAGTATTTCTTCAGTCATAGAGTTGTAAGGCAGTGGAATAGCCTAGAAAATGACGTAGTGGAGGCAGGAACCATACACAGTTTTAAGACGAGGTTTGATAAAGCTCATGGAGCAGGGAGAGAGAGGGCCCAGTAGCAACCGGTGAAGAGGCGGGGCCAGGAGCTAAGACTCGACCCCTGCAACCACAAATAGGTGAGTACAAATAGGTGAGTACACACACACACACACACACACACACGTACGTCAACAAATTAGAGAAAGTGTGAAGGTTTGCAACAATATTAGTCCCAGAGCTAAGGGGAATATCCTGCGAAGAAAGGTTAAGAGAAATCGGCCTGACGACACTGGAGGACAGGAGGGATAGGGAAAACATGATAATGATATATAAAATACTGCGAGGAATTGACACGGTGGACAGAGACAGGATGTTCCAGAGATGGGACACAGCAACAAGGTGGCACAATTGGAAGTTGAAGACGTAGACGAGTCAGAAGGATGTTAGGAATTATTTCTTCAATTACAGAGTTGTCAGGAAGTGGAGCAGTCTGGCAAGTGAGGTAGTGGAAGCAGGAACCATACATAGACTAGGTTTGATAAAGCTCATGGAGCAGGGAGAGAGAGAGAGCCTAGTAACGATGAGTGAAGATGCGGGGCCAGGAGTTATGAATCGACCCCTGCAACCACAAATAGATGAGTACACACACACACACTCGCCTGCATTTGAGACACGTGTTGAGTGGCCTCTTGACCTCCTGGGTGACACATCACCTGCCCTAAACACCACCAACCTGAAACAAACACACACACTTTTAAATATATATAGTATATAGACATGTCACATATTTAAGACACATGTATAACTCATGTGGCTCGGTGGCCTGGTGGCTAAAGCTCCCGCTTCACACACGGAGGGCCCGGGTTCGATTCCCGGCGGGTGGAAACATTTCGACACGTTTCCTTACACCTATTGTCCTGTTCACCTAGCAGCAAATAGGTACCTGGGTGTTAGTCGACTGGTGTGGGTCGCATCCTGGGGGACAAGATTAAGGACCCCAAAAGGAAATAAGTTAGACAGTCCTCGATGACGACTGACTTTTTTTGGGTTTTCCTGGGGGGGCTAACCCCCGGGGGGTTAAAAAACCCCAACGAAATCTTATCTTTTTAACGAACGTATTAAATACGCTCGTTAAAGTTCATAGAAATCTAATTCATTTTTTTATAAAGAGATATGTATATATTAGATTTCTTTTCACAATACATTTTTTAACTTAACTTAATATAAAATAATATATATTATATATATAATATAATTTTTAAAATAAATTTTTATATATATATATATTATAATTGCAATTGTAGTAATAATAATAGCACTGTCTGGTATCATAAATTTTCATTAGTAATTAACGACAGTTATCATTACTTACTCTCTTTCGCTCTCTCTTCTATAATGCTAACAGCCTTACTGTTGTCTCTCACTGTTGTACTCTCAGACGGCTGGGCAGTCACTCAGCTCGTCACAGCGTTTCGACAACCGGGTGTCTATATGTGGTGGAGGGTGCGGGTGATGGGTCTAGGAAGCCCTTTCCACTACCAGAGATCCGTCATTGTATCAAGAACCCTCGACCGGCGGCGGCGGATTACTGGCGGATCACAGGTGGGATCCACAGGCGGATCCACAGGGGATCACAGGGCGGATCAACGCGGATTCAAAGGATTAACAAAAAGTAAGTTCTTGGGAACTGTAGCGCAGATGAGCGTTCGTGAGGCAAAAGTAGCATGAGATTTCGTCAGTGAATCTTTGAAGAAGGATTTGAATGAAAGCTTCTCGTATTTCTTGCTTGTTACTCTCAGGGGAAGCGCTAAGTTAGTCGGAGTCACGTAAGCACTGGGGAATGGGCGATATCAATTTGAACCCATGGCGGTTTTATCCAGTCTCTTATCCTGGATAATGATCGTATCATAATGCTAAGTCACTTTTTAATATATAATATTAATTTTTTTAATCTCTGATAATCTGAGCCATCCGGAAATTTCTGTATGAACTCAATAATTTTTTTTTGTGTTTTTGTGTATCCCCGTGTGGGGTTATCATGCTGGTAAAGGCACGATCCTCCGTCCATATGGGAGTGTGTGAGTTCATGACTGATCTTTCTGATTGAATGCACAGTCGTACGTTCTGTTTGTTGAGCAGCAGATTAGCACTTGTGATTGAGTAATTGCGCTCGGATTCTTCCGTTCGCTACTCTCCTTTCTCTATCTCCAACAAGCGGAAGAATGCCAGAGTAAACCGTCAAAGCTATTACATAGGTCTGCTGGGTGCTGGTTCTCTGCTGTTTGTCTTGTGTGTGGTGATCACTATATATATATATTATATATATATATGATATATATCTATATATATACATACATAATCCCTATATTATATACTTACAAGGAGTGAAGAAGACAATTCCTGGCAGGAACATCTGTAGAAAAACAAAATTATATTATATAGATTAGATTTATGTAGATTCATTTCTGTTTAATAAGGAGGGGAGCACTTAACCCGCTGGGGGTCATGCAGAGTCTGGGGAATGTGAGGTATGCAGGTTCGATACAACGAAGGGAAGGATAAATCTATTACCTCGGATCAAGGGCCCTCCTCGTTGGTATCAAGGTGGCTTCCCTGAAGGATAAGAAATAATTTAAAAATGATCGGAACTAAGACAGTAATTCTTTTGTAATTAACTATGTTCACTAGGCGCTCTACTAGTACTAGGTGATAGTCAGAGTGAAACTAGAATAGGTAGAAGCTAAAATAGGTAGAATAGGAATTAAACAACGTTAGAAAATTACTCTGTAATGCTGCTGTTTAGTTATTATTTCTTGAATTCTTGTTCTAGTCTGAACAGCAGTTGCAACGTGAACCTTGGATTGTTCTGGCTACGTGAGGGTTCTCGATGGTGGTGCGTATCGAAGTCTGCATATCCGATATTCTAATACGGTTCTAGTATTTTGTTAGCCATGCACACGCACTGACGTGAAGTGTGTGTGTGTACACCACCTATTTGTTTGTGGTGCAGGGGTCGAGTCCTAGCTCCTGGCCCCGCCTTTCACCGGTTGCTTACTAGACCCTCTCTCTCCCGCTCCATGATGATTATTCAAACTTCGTCTTAAACTGTGTATGGTTCCTGCCTCTCACTACGTCATTTTTGCTATTACACTGCCTTAAACTCTATGACTCAGAAGAAATACTTCCTACTTATCTCTCTGGACTCATTTGTGTCTTAAACTTCCCATTGTGGCCTTTGTTTCTGTGTCCCTCCTGGAACATCCGTCCTTGTCCACTCTGTCTATTCCACGCAGTATTTTATATGTCGTTATCATTTGTCTCCCTGACCCTCCTGTCCTCCAGTGTCGTCAGGCCGATTTCCCTAACTTTTCTTCCTAGGACATTCCCCTTAGCTCTGGAATACCTTGTTGCAAACCTTTGTACTTTCTTCGTTTCTTGACGTGCTTTATCAAGGGCGGGTTCCAAACAGGTGCTGCATTCTCCAAGTATGGGCCTGACATACACGGGTACAGTGTCTTGAATGAATCCGTACTTAAGGTGGCGAATGCTGTTCTCAGGTGTCCAGGCGCCCCTAGGCTGCAGCAGTTATCGGATTGAGTGTGCTTCGGAGACAATGGATCGGTGTTATACCACAAGATCTTTCGCCTTGGAGTGAGGTTTGCAGTCTTTGGCCACTTTAGCTATACATGTCTGTGGTCTTTCTGGTGCCCTTCCCCCTATCTTCATGACTTGATTTGGCAGGTAAAATTCGAGAAGCCATTTGTGGTCCAGGTGTCCAGTCTGTCCAGGTCTCTTTGAAGTCTGCTGGTCCTCATCAGATTTAATTCTCCTCATTAACTTCACATCCTCTGCAAACAGGGACCCTTCTGAGTCTAACCCTTCCGTCTTTGTCGTTCAATATTACAAAAATAAGCACTGGTCTACGGACCGACCCCGGGGGACCCGCTCGTCACAGGTGCCACTGTGATACATATTACGTACCATGACTCGTTGTTGCCTCCCTGTCAGGTATTCTCTGATCCATTGCAGTGCCCTTCTACTGGTTTATTTGCGCTGATGCTCTAGCTTCTGACTAATCTCTTGTGAGGAACTGTGTCAAAGGCCTTCTTGCAGTCCAAGAAGTGCTATATCCAACCCACCCCTCTCTTCTTGTCTTACTTCTGTTATTTTCATAAAACTCCTGAAGGTTTGTGACACAGGATTTGCTTCGTGATCGTGCTGGTTGGCATTTATACTCCGGTTCCGGTCCAGGTGCTCCACCACTCTCCTCCTGTTAATCTTTCTCCATATTTTTGATTACTATACACGGTCAATGACACATGTCTATCGTTTAGTGCCTCTTTTCTGTCTCCTTTTTTGTGAAAAAAAGGGAACTACATTTGCTGTCTTCCAACCGCAGGTAGTGCCCGTTTCCAAGGGATGTGTTGAGATTGTGGTAAGTGGTACGCACAACATATAGGATCCCTCTCTAGGACCAGGGAGAGATGTTGTTATCCGGTCCCATTGCTTTGAGTTCGATTCCCTTAGCAGTTTCTTCCCTCTCCTCATCTGGATGTAGGTTCGTCCTAAAACTTGTTGTGTGTATTCTTGTTGTGTCCATCTGGTCTGTCCCCCAGTGTCCTTCCTGTCTCTACTGTAAAACTTCCTTAAATCTCGTGTTGAGCTCATCACATACCTCTTGATCGTTTTTGTGGAGTCCCACCTTCTTTTCTCAGCCTTATCACCTGGTCTTGCCTGTTGTCTTCTTCCTAATGTGGCTATACAGCAGTTTCGGGTCAGATTTGACTTTCCGAGGCTATGTCGTTTTCATTACTGTCTCTGGGGCCTCCTCCTTATCTGCGCACATACTCGTTTCTCGGTCTTCTACTAATCTCCCTTATTTTCCTGGGTCCTATGCCTCCTGTACCTTTTCCCATTCTCTGTTGCACTTAGCTTTTGCTCCCTACACTTCGGGTAAACCAAGGACTCGTCTTGGTTTCCTATTATTTCTGTTTCCCTTGTGCGGAACAAACTTTCCTCTGCTCCTTGCACTTTGTTGCCACCTATTCCTATCTCGTTTACTGATTTCCTACATTTCTCTGTACCACTGAACTCTGCAGGATGTTTCATATCCTGTGTGTCCCCCCTTTTTAGTTTGGCTGTCCCTTTGATTCTGTTACCTTCTTTCCACTTGTAACTCTACTAATAGTCAAAACTCAGAACCACATGTTTCGCTAGCCCAAGGGGCCTTCGTAAGTGATGTCCTCGATGTCTGAATGCTCAGCGTGAACACAAGATCAGTCTTGCTGGCTCATCCTCCCCTTCTCTCTTGGTTGTGTCCCTGACATGTTGATGCATGAGGTTTCTTTAAGTACCACATCCATCATCTTTGCTCTCCCATGTTTCGGGACCCCCATGTGGCTCCAGGTTTTCCCAGTCGATCTCCACTGTGGTTGAAATCGCCCATTACAGTAACTTTGCTTCGGCTGAGTGAGCTCTTCTTGCCACGCAGCAGTCGTGTCCACATCACCCTGTGTTGTATTTTTCGTACTCTCTTCTTGGCCTCCTGCAGTTCTGTGGTGGGTTATACATCACTCCAATGGACTTACTTTATAAGTTCTCCGGACTGAAATGTACCTACAAGGTAGTCTCTTTCTCACTCATGTCCATTGCCTTACTTTTCTCAAATCCCCATTGGTGTTTTTGAGCAAGTGAACCCCTCCTCCCCCTTACTCCTTCTTTCTTTCTAGGATTCTGATATCCTGTTGGGAGATTGTGTGGTTATTATCTCAGCGATTTTGGTTCTGTCGACTCTATGATGTCTGGGGATTTTTCCACTGATTCTTTCATTCACTCTCCTGTTTATTCATTATTCCATCCGCATTTGTGCTACAAACCTTTAGTTCTTTTCTTCCTTGTGGTTCAGTGCAAGTCTATTGGGGGTTGGGGGGAGGAGAGCTTGGTGGGGGCTATTGGGGCTGTGTGTAGGTGGGTATGTGTTGATGGGGGTGGGGGTCTGAATGCCATAAGGTGACAGCTGTTGGGGTGAGGTTTGTGATAGGGGGGTTGGTGGAGAGGGACACTAGTGAGGTGGTTGGAGTATGGTTGCTCAGTTGCGTAGGAATGTCGCGGGTGGGGGTCTTTTGTGGGGATTCTGTGGGGTGTGTTTGCCCTTCCTCCTGTGTCTGGGTCCTGTCATTTCATTGCTTATCGTTCCTCCTTGCGTCTCTGTACCTCTCTTTTCAGGTGTATTCTTTCTCTTGTGTTCTTGTCGGCCGTCGATGGTATAACTCCTCTGGATACCCCTCTTTGTCTCTCAGTCTTGCTTTTCTTGCAGAATCCTGATTCGAATGCTCTTCCTGAAAGTTACTTGGACAGGCCGTTATCCTTCCACTCGCAAACCACCCATTCTCTGAAAATTTGTCACCTGGGTCATATTGCCCTCCCCTATTGTTCTTGATGCTTCTATCATTTTTTGCTCCTTCTGTTTTATTTTTCAAAGTTGGCCTTGGCTTCTTGGAGCCCGTACACAAAACAACTGACCTCGCCCTTTCTCCTCCCTGAGTCTCATCTGCTCTCTGTAGGCATTTTGTTTCCTTCCATTGGACATGTTCTTGCCTTCAGTCCCTGTCATATCTGAAACATTATTCTTAGTGGGACTGTCTTTCTGGCCAGCTGTCCCTTGCTTACTGCAGTTGGCTGTTAGAAACCTCCTGCATATAACAAACCTTCATTTTCTTCGGACCTGTCGCTTGATTTGTGTGTCATCGTCTTTCCCTGGCCCCACGTGGGTTGATAGGTCCTTCGTGTATGGCATGTCTCCGTTGGTGGCTTACCATCCCCTTGTCTGCGCCTGGACTCTGAATTTTCCATCATTGTTTCAGACCTGTCGTTGATCTCAGTGTGCTCGTCGTCTTTTCCCTGACCCCACGTGGGTCTGATAGGGCCTTCCTGTACGGCTAGTCTCGTTGTTGCTTACCATCCCCTTGGCTGCGCCTGACTATGAATTCCTGATGTCACCGTTGATTGTCAGTTGTCTCTTAATCTGTTTCAGGCTTTGCAGTTTCTCTTCTAAGCACTGTATCCTAGCATTCTTGCTGCTAAGGCATGTACTTCCCACTCATCACTCTTCAGCTATCCGCTCCTCCATTTTCTCTACAAGCTCAACTATCTTACTTCCCCACTCTTCCTCCCTTTTTTTGGAGCTCTAATCCAGTCTTTTCCTCCCTGGTTCTTTACCAGATCCTCTGGGTTTTTCCGTCCTCTAGGCCACCATATTTTTTTTTATTTTTTTTTTTTTTTTTTTATTTTTTTTTTTTTTTTGTTACCGCCAGGACAGAAGGCTAGAGGAGGGGGGGGTGTGGGGGGGCGAGAAAGGGTAGAGAGAGAGGAGAGAGAAAGGGTTTAGATAAGAGGAGAGAGAGGAGGAGAGAAGGGTAGAAAGAGGAGAGAGCGGAAGAGTATATGGGGCTGAGGGATAAGACCAAGGGTCGGCGAGAGAGAAATGTGAGGGGGGGAGAAAGTGTAGAGAGGGGAGAAAGAGAGGGAGTTGGAGAGGCGAGAGAAAGAGAGAGGGAGGAATGGAGGAAAGTGGAAAGGCTATGAGAGAGAGAAATGGAGGAGAGATGGAGAGAGAGCCTAGAGCGAGAGAGGAGGGTTGAGAGATTGGGTTATGGGAGTGCGGAGAGAGGAGCGAGAGAGAGGTGTGAGAGAGAGGAAGGAGAGAGGGAGAGAGAGTGAGGGAGAGTGGAGAGGGAAGGGAGAGAGGGAGAGGGAGGAGGGAGAGATAGAGTAGAGGAGAGAGAGGGAGAGAGAGGGCCGGAGAGGGGGGAGAGAGAGAGGGAGGGGGGAGAGAGAGGGAAGAGAGAGGGAGGGGAAGAGGGAGAGGGGGAGAGAGGGAGAGAGAGAGGGAGAAGAGAGAGAGGAGGAGAGAGGGAGAGAGAGGGAGAGAGCGAGGGGATGAGAGAGAGGGAGAGAGAGGGAGCGAGGGGAAGAGTGAGAGGAGAGGGGATGAGTGAGGGAGAGAGATAGAGGAGGGAGTGAGGGAGAGAGAGGAGGAGGAGAAGGAGGGAGAGAGAGACAGAGGGAGAGGAGGAGAGAGAGAGAGGGAGAGAGGAGAGGGGGAGAGGAGAGCGGAGAGAGGAGAGAGTGGGAGAGAGAGAGGGAGAGAGAGAGGGGCTTACGAGAGAGGGAGAGAGAGAGGGAGAGAGAGAGGGGAGAGAGAGCGGGTGAGAGAGAAGGGAGAGAGAGAGAGCGAGGGAGAGAGAGAGGGGATGAGAGAGGAGAGGGAGACGAGAGCGAGGGAGAGAGAGGGGAGAGAGAGAGAGAGAGAGAGAGAGTGGGAGAGAGAGAGAGAGAGAGGAGACGAGGAGAGAGAGAGGGAGAGAGGAGGGAGAGAGAGAGAGGGAGGAGAGAGAGAGGGGAGAGAGAGAGGGGTGGAGCGAGAGGGCGAAGAGGAGAGGGCGAGAGAGAGAGGGAGAGAGAGAGAGAGAGGAGGCGGAGCGAGAGGGAGGAGGAGAGCAGAGAGAGAGAGAGAGCGAGAGAAGGGTGAGAGAGGAGAGAGAGAGAGAGAGCGGAGAGAGAGAGAGAGGAGAGAGAGAGAGCCGGAGAGCGAGAGACGGAGAGAGGAGCGAGGGAGCGAGAGAGAGAGCAGAGAGAGAGAGAGGACGAGAGAGAGTGTGAGAAGAGAGAGCGCGCGAGGACGACGAGAGAGAGAGAGAGAGAGAGAGAGGAGAGCGGAGAGAGAGAGAGGGAGCGACAGGAGAGAGGAGAGAGAGGAGCTGACGATGAGAGACGAGAAGGTGAGAGAGAGAGGAGAGAGAGAGAGAGAGAGAGAGAGAGAGAGAGAGAAAGAGAGAGAGCGGGAGAGAGAGATTGAGCGGCGAGAGAGAGAGAGAGAGGCAGAGCGAGAGAGAGAGAGAGAGGAGAGAGAGGGTGAGGGGGAGAGAGGGAGAGAGAGGAGAGTGGGCGAGAGGCATGAGAGAGAGACGAAGAGTGGGAGAGAGGAGGAGAGGAGAGAGAGGGATGAGAGAGAGAGAGCGCAGGAGAGAGTGAGAGAGTGCAGGAGAGAGAGAGAGAGAGGGAGCGATGAGAGAGAGAGTTGAGAGGGAGGAGAGAGGGAGAGAGAGGGGGAGTGTGTGTGTGTGTGTGTGGTGTATGTGTGTGTGTGTGTAAGAATAACACCAGTTAAGAACATCTTAGTTTCACTACTCTGTTGGTCGACATGATTGTGTCTACAAGCACTGTGTCTACAAGTATTGCGTCTACCCGCACTGGTCTACATGCACTGTGTCTACAAGCACTGAGTCTATAAACACTGAGTCTGCAAGGCACTGAGTCTACAAGCACGGAGTTTACAAGCGCTGAGTCTACCAATCACTAGTTCTACATCACTGGTCTACCAGCACTGAGTCTAACAATCACTGCGTCTCTAATCATTGAGTTACAAGTACTGAGTCTACAATCATGAGTCTACAATCACTGAGTCTACAATCACTGAGTCTATAATCACTAGTCTGCAATACTGTAGGCCACAATCACTGAAGTCTACAATCACTGAGTCTACAATCATTGAGGTCTACAAGTACTGAGTCTACAGCACTGAGTCTACCAATCACTGAGTCTGTAATCACTGAGTTTACAAGCACTGCAGTCTACAATCTACTGAGTCTAAACCCAATCACGAGTCACCTTGCATGAGTCTACAAGCACTGAGTCTACAATCACTGATCTACATTCAATGTGTCTGCAGTCACAGAGTCTATACTCACTGAGTCTACAATCACTGAGTATACAATCACTGAGTCTACAATCACTGAGTCTATAATCACTGAATTTCAAGCACTATGGGGTTACCCATCACTGAGTCAACAATCACTGAGTCTACAATCACTGAGTCTACAATCACTGAGTCTATCAATCATTGAGTCTATAAGTAATGAGTCTACAAGCACTGTGTCTACAATCACTGAGTCTATAATACTGAATTACAAGCACTGAGTTACATTCACTGATTCTACAATCACTGAGTCTACAAGGCACTGAGTCTACAATCACTGAGTCTGCATCACTGGTCTATAATCACTGGAGGTCTACAATTCCACTGAGTCTACAATCACTGAGTCTATAATCACTGAATTTACAAGCACTGATTCTACAAAGCACTGAGGTGTACAATCACAGAGTGTACAATCACTGTGTCTACAATCACTGAGGTCTACAAATCCCTTTGTCTACAATCACCTGAGTCTACAATCATTGGTCTACAAGTATGAGTCTACAAGCCACTGAGTCTACAATCACTGAGTCTTAATCACCTGAATATACAATCAATGGTCTAATCACTGAGTCTACAATCACTGAGTTTACAAGCAACGAGTCTACAAGCACTGTGTTACAAGCACTGAGTCTTACCATGCACTGAGTCTACAAATCCACTGAGTTCTACCGAGCACCTGAGTCTACAAGCACTGAGTTTCTATCACTGGGCTACAATCACTGAGTCTGCAATCACTGAGTCTATAATCACTGAGTCTGCAAGTACTGAGAATTACAATCACTGCGGTTAACTATCATGAGCCAGACAATCACTGAATTACAATTCACTGGGTCTCAGTCACTGAGACTACAAGCACTGCGTCTTACAATCCACCGAGTATACATCACTGACGTTACAATCACTGAGTCTACAAGCACTGAGTCTACAAGCACGCGTCTACAATCACTGAGTCTAACAAGCACTGAGTCTACAATCACTGCCCTTCTACGATCACTGAGTCGACAATCACTGGGTCTACAATCACTGAGTCTACAATACTGAGTCACAATCATGCGTCTACAATCCTGAGCTACAATCACTGAGTCTCAATCACTGAAGTACTACAATACTGAGTCTACAATCACTGCGTTACAATCACTGTGTCTACAAGCATTGGAGTCTACAGCATTGAGTCTCCAACCCTGAGTATAGAAGCACTGTCTCTACAAATACTGTGTCACAAGCACTGTCTCTTACAAATACTGAGTCTACACGGCCATGTCTCTACAAAATACTGGTCTATCAAGCATTTAGTCTACAAGCACTGAATCTAGCCCTGTTTTTTAATCATCCATATTTAACCTCCAGTACACAACCCAAAAGAGAAAAAGGACAAAGGCGCTCAATGGGGCCATTTTTATGAAAACCGTCGTGTATTTCATGTGATCTAGGTCCCGGATCCAACTCTCCATTAAAGGTGCTCTTAAGTAATGAATTCGTTAGTGATGCTTCTAACTTGTGGTCATTGACTACCTTCCTCTCTGCCACACACCAGGCTATGTGTCACACATGCATGTGTCACACCTGCAGTGTCACATTTAGCTTCTCGGCATTTTCTAATTTAGCCAAACTAGCAGTACATCTGCAGTGTGCCTGCTAAATAGCTATGTGAGAATTACACAGTTTGAACAGAGCGAATATGTTTCCATGTTTATAGGTCCATCACACAGGATGTTGAGTCACCAGTGCTGGAAGGTGCCAGCCTGAGCTGGGAGACTTAAGTGCGTCAATGAGGATTACCGTCAAGTATTCACTAAGGGTTCACGAGCTCTGGAGCTTAGAAGCTTCGTTCCAGCAAAGTGGAGTTTACGATCAACTTTATTATATATTATTCTATTATTCTACTTCCCTACGGCCATTGAATAACAAAACTTTTAACACACAAAAATTTTTACATTTACTGTTAATTGAGGCCTTCGTTAGCCAGATAATGAAAAGGACTAGAGAAAGAACAATGAAGGTGAAGGACATTTAGAAACGGGCACATGGAGATACGCCAGTGGTTTCCCCGAACCAAAGTAGTTTCCAGTCATCAGGCGTCATGGATGGCTGAGAGAACACTGCAGTTTTAACGTAATTGGGTAGCTGTTGAAGTACAATCTCATGTAATGTGTTGCGAAGAAGTTGCTAAATTCTTAAACTACTTCAGTATCGGCCAAAGAACCACCTGTAACTTGTGTCTGGAGAGAGCCTAAAGAACACTCCATCTTCACTGTTGAGTTGGCACCTTTATTGAAGTAGAGGTGAGGTTCTGCAGGTTAGCTCTGCAGGTTTCGGTGCTGGTGTAACCTAGTGTGGCTGCGACTGCTGTTTGACTGACCGTCTGCTATCAGCAGCCGACACAAGTGCGTCTTGTTCTGTGTTGGTAGCTCTCGGGGCCAACACGAGGCCCATCAAGGTGGATCATCAATGTGGATCATCTTTTGATATACGATTCTTTAATTTGCATAAAATGGATGAATACGTGTGACACATCTGATAAATCTGGCTATGTCGGTCACTTCTTGATTTAAGTTCCCATCATGTCCCAATAGTCGCTGCTTTCCTGATTAAAAAAAATAAATGGAGAAAATTACAAGAAATTTGCAGACAAGAAAAATGGAACCAGACGTGGTTTTTATTGATCTTAATCAGAGTAATCTGACTTGTTATTTCTTTCACTGAGACTTTCAGGTGTATGGTTTTGTTTTATTTTTTGGCCGTTCTTAAATCAAAAAAGGGCGCGAAAAGCGGCCCTTTTCTTTTCTGTAGGAATGAAAGAAATCAAAAAGTTATGTCCACCTTTCTCATGTTAAACTATGCTCTTTCCTGTCGTGTAGAGACCACAACATCCTTAATCTGGTTTTATAATAATGTTCTCTCTCCTCGCTTCTAGGTGTCCGAAATGCTATTCTTGTTCAGGGTCAGGTCTTATACAGGACCATGTATAGCAGAAAGAAATTTCTTGTCCGCGTTTCGTAACGCCTAACCTTTCTAGACCTTGATTAATTAACGCGAATTCCACATCACGAGGATCTTGACTGACCTTAGATTCTCCTTCTTTCCAGTGACCCTGACCTTTCTTAAGCTCTTTCATGCTTTCCTTTCTTACTAATAGCAATGCCTAGTTTCATTTTCATTTACGGCTTATAACTAAATAATAAATAAATTAAATAGAGGGTAACACGGGAGCAGTTGAAAGAAAGAAAAAGAAGGACAAGATAGATATGTATCAAGGATCAGTTTTTTTTTAATAGAGAAAGTCTCTATGTACGGATGAGAGACAGAGAGAGAGAGAGAGAGAGAGAGAGAGGAGAGATAGGAAGGGAGGGGCGTGAAGGAAATAGTTGGATTCCATTGACCCATCTGATACATGGGAAGATCATGCAAGGTGGGGGGGGCGGGGGTGACGCAAACACTACGTGCTACCATTCCACCTCCGCTCACGATACCTTCACAACACACCACGCTACCTGGAAGGCATTCACTGACAGACAAACCAGTGGAGCAATTCAAGAGGTGCTCGCAGTAGGCTCCTGAAACGTTAATGTTTGACACCGTTACACCGCCACCAGGAAGTTTCTGAATGTTCCAGTGCCATGTCAGACACATCTAGTACAGTACCTGGACCTCGACATGATCATCATCCTTCTGTCTCCTTGGACCCGGACCGGTTCTTTTAATCAGAAAAAACTCACTTGATAATCCATTTTATCCTATTCTACCACTCGTGAGGTTTTGTCTGTAAATCTTCAAACACTCGGAGTCTGTCATGTGTATTTACCTATCCGTCAGCGTTTACCACCTTTCAGCGACTCCAGACGGGGTTGCCAGACGCCTCGGGTCGTCCATGATAGGAAGTGAGAAGCTTCAAGCCGTCTCAGCACCAAGAAGCAAGGAAGTTTCGACCCGTTATAATTCGATCACAAGAAGGGAAAGAAGCTTATGCCGTCTTAGTCTCAACACAAGATGCAAGGAAGCTAATTCCCCTTTTATCCTCATAAACAGACCCAAATTCGAATCATCATAGTTACATTACAAGCAGAAAGGCCATTACAAAGCAGCAAGACATTACAAGCAGCAAACGACCATTACATTTCCAAGCGCAAGGACCATTTACATACAAGCAGCAAGAACCATTACATGCAGCAAGACCAATTACAGCAGCAAGTCCATTACAAGCAGCTACACCATTCACGCCATCCTTGTTCCACCACATAAAGTAACATCAAGTCTCATTCAGCCACCATAATGGGTTATTATAGGTAAACAAAGATGTCACGATGGGTCTTATACAAGGAAAGTCACTTCATGTTATTGTATTATAAACAATATGATCTCAACCAGGTCTCATAATTCACTTCAAAAATAAACCTGAAATCGTTACTAATCAAAGGGCCCAAGAGACAGCTGGGATAGGCACCATGTTTTTTTATTTTAAAAAAAAAATAACTCTAGGACTAAAATCCAGAAACTTAGATCTATATCTATATAGATATATATATATATATATATAATATATATATATATATATATATATTTATTATATATTTATTTATATATATCATATATATATTTATATATATATATAAATATATATATATATATATATATATATATTAACATACATATTATACATATGTATGGTATAGTTTTCATAAATTAATATTACAATTGCATGCAGATGTGGCGAGGCTCAATGATGTTGTTGTGCTGTTTTGCTGTAGTGAGTGAATTGTCTGTTTACATATGTAGTTGATTTTTTTTAAACTTTATTTAGATTTTACAGTATTTTTATTTCATTGGCAGGCGTTAAACGCATGTCTCTACATTGCTTTGGGAATGAGAGTAGTCAGGGTTGATTTAAAGAGGGGAGGTTGGTGGTAGCTTCTTGATTCTTAGATCAAAAGCACTTCACCAACATTAAGGTGACATCCCTGAAGGACAATTTGTACAAGAGATAATTTTTTACAGAGTCCTTATTTGAGAGCGTTTTTATTTTCCGAGTTTCCTAATTTACAGTTCCTATTTAAAGAGTTCCTATTTAAAAGAGTTCCTGTTACAGAGTTCCTATTTAAAGAGTTCCTGTTTACAGAGCTCCTATTTACAGAGTTCATATTTTCAGAAGTTCATATTTCCAGTGTGTCTATTTTCAGAGTTCTCATTTAAGTTTATTAACGCAATACCAGAGTTCATGTTACTCCATAAGATGGTGTGATCCTACATCAGGTCCCATTGTCTACATTCACCCTCCTCCTCATGTTACACTAGTTAAGGTGCAAACAAAATGTGAGAGATATAATCAAATTATTGCCTGTCTAAAAATATTTTTGTGTCGAGGAAATGAGGTTGTGTGCTGTGTGTGTGTGTGTGTGGTGTGTGTGTGTGTAGTGTGTGTGTGTGTGTTGTGTGTGTTGTGGTGTGTGTGTGTGTGTGTGTGTGTGTGTGTGTGTGTGTGTTGTGTGTGTGTGTGTGTGTGTGGTGTTAGGGTTGGGTGTAAAACAAAACAATGTAGGATGAGAGTCCTCAGAGTGAAGATTGACTTATAGAGTGCAAATTGATATAGAGTGCAAAACATTGACATTCAGCGTGCAAAACATTGGACGATAGAGTGAAACATTGAATATAGAGTGCTCAAACAATGACTATAGAGTTGCAAACATTGACTTGATAGAGTGCAAACATTGACTATAGGTGCAAACATTGTCTATTAGAGTGCAACATTGACTTTAGAGTGCAAAACATTGACGATAGAGTGCAAACATTGACTATAGAGTGCAACATTGATATAGAGTGCCAAACATTGGACGATCGAGTGCAAACATGATATAGAGTGCAAAACATTGGACTATAGAGTCAAACATTGACTATAGAGTGCACACAATGATATAGAGTGCAAACATTGACTATACGGTATTCGTAGTCTAGTATGCACCTGACTTGTTTACGTTTAAGAGAATTCCAACTAGTTACAGTAAGTATCGTTGTGAAGATCATATATAATAATATAATGTAAAAATAATATAACCTAACATATATTAATATTAAATTACAAGTTCATACGTTCATAATTGTTTCAACCTGTGCAGGGATTTCCGGGGTGAATGGAGAGAGGGAAGAAGATCGGTTAAATATTCCCTGGGTAAGTAGATGATAAGCATAGTACACAAACCCTACCATTGCACCCAGAGACAAACACAGTGTAGTTTTGGAAATATAAATGTTTATAATCTCGTACACAAATGGAGTGAAGGATTAAGTGAGTTGTAATGATTAATTTATGTGTATGAACGAAGGAAAAGATACCTAAAGGTAGACAGAGCATTATAGGTTCTTTATGTAGAAGAAAAAACAGCTGTGTACTAATTTCCAAAGAGTTACTAACTTGTAAAATACTTGGTCAGGTTCTTCGAGGAAGAGGGCAGAGTGACAGTGTCCTTCTCCCGCTGGAGAAGAAGCGAAGTGTTTGTTGGAGACCCAAGTGAAAGCCACGGGAGGCAAGTATCTCATTAGTGTGAAATGTAAGAAGACTCAGAGAGAGAAGGTCCTGCCCATGTAATAGTACGTCCAGTCATGCTGGAGAGATTACCCTTCAAGCTGTCGGTAGCTACCGAATTAATAGGAACGTGTTGGACGGTTATCTTCCTATCTCGACAGATAATTTGGTTGTTTAAAGTGTGAAATCAGTTCCTATGTGATAGGAAGGGACGAGGATAATGTAGCTAAATGTTATTTCCCTGCATAAAAACTATCCACCACAGGAGTAGGTATTCTGAATAATGATTTTGTCTCGCTACTTTGAACAAGTAGAGCCTCACCACTGGGGTATAATGGTAGACTGTGAGGTAGGCTGTAAAGTAGGATGTGGGTAGGCTTGTGACATAGGTTGTTAAGTCGCTGTGAGCATGCTGTGGAGGTAGGTTGTGAGTAGGCTTGGACGTAGGTGGAAGGTAGGATGTGAAGGAAGACAGTGGAGCTAGGCCTGTGACGAGGGGGCTGTGAGATAGGACTTGTGAGTGTATGCTTGTACGGTTGATTAATATGTAATATTATTTATGTCTTATCTTTATTATTATTTATTATTTGCGTTTACATTTCATTCAGAAATAATTTATTTTGTCTAAAAACACAAACTTTAAAAATTCAAACTTTTAAGCTGAAACTTAAAATTTTCAAGGTCAAATCATGTAAAAGAATTCTATACTCGTCCAAACTTGACTCACTTTTCCCCAAGGTTCTGTCTCAAGTCTAACAACCCTTAGTTATGCCGTGTGTGAGCTCCGTAGTAAAACTTGAATTCAAACTGTGTTGTCACGTCTCAGTATCAAGTCCAGTCGGAAGGTCTAAGGTATATTTAAAACTTAGTTTGATGTGAGATTTCGACCAGAGAATTCGGGTATGTCCTTAATGATAGATGAATGTTGTTACGGTGGAAGGTCTGGTCCCAGCTGTTGTGTGAAGGTACTGCCTTCAATGCGTTAGCTCAGTGGGAAGAACATTTGGTTTGACAAAGGGTAGAACCTGAGTTCGATTTGCACCTAGGTTTGGGCGAGTAGTATGAGCGAGTTCCTTTTAGGCATTCGTCCTGATCACCTATCGAAAAATCCAAAATCTTGTTATAATTCATGTGTTTTGGTTATCCTTTAAAAAAAAATTGTGAAGCGGGTGCGCAGTCCTGGTCCCATTTTGTGTTTCTGACTACCGCCAAACATGCTTCATATTTCATCTAAATGTTAGTGTTGTGGGCACAGGTTCAAGAAGGCGGCTCAAGAAAGATACCTCTTGGAAAATTTGGACTTCGGTGACAAATCGCTCATGAGTACAAGGCAACTTCAAGGTGGTGTGTATTGGTGTATGCCACGTAACAGTAATATGATGTAACAAAACCAGTTATTATAATTGCAATTGTAGTAATAATAATAGCACTGTCTGGTATCATAAATTTTCATTAGTAATTAACGACAGTTATCATTACTTACTCTCTTTCGCTCTCTCTTCTATAATGCTAACAGCCTTACTGTTGTCTCTCACTGTTGTACTCTCAGACGGCTGGGCAGTCACTCAGCTCGTCACAGCGTTTCGACAACCGGGTGTCTATATGTGGTGGAGGGTGCGGGTGATGGGTCTAGGAAGCCCTTTCCACTACCAGAGATCCGTCATTGTATCAAGAACCCTCGACCGGCGGCGGCGGATTACTGGCGGATCACAGGTGGGATCCACAGGCGGATCCACAGGGGATCACAGGGCGGATCAACGCGGATTCAAAGGATTAACAAAAAGTAAGTTCTTGGGAACTGTAGCGCAGATGAGCGTTCGTGAGGCAAAAGTAGCATGAGATTTCGTCAGTGAATCTTTGAAGAAGGATTTGAATGAAAGCTTCTCGTATTTCTTGCTTGTTACTCTCAGGGGAAGCGCTAAGTTAGTCGGAGTCACGTAAGCACTGGGGAATGGGCGATATCAATTTGAACCCATGGCGGTTTTATCCAGTCTCTTATCCTGGATAATGATCGTATCATAATGCTAAGTCACTTTTTAATATATAATATTAATTTTTTTAATCTCTGATAATCTGAGCCATCCGGAAATTTCTGTATGAACTCAATAATTTTTTTTTGTGTTTTTGTGTATCCCCGTGTGGGGTTATCATGCTGGTAAAGGCTCGATCCTCCGTCCATATGGGAGTGTGTGAGTTCATGACTGATCTTTCTGATGAATTCACAGTCTTACGTCTGTTTGTTGAGCAGCGATTAGCACTTGTTTTTTTGAGTAAAGCGGCTCGATTTTTCCGTTCGCTAATCTTCCTTTTCCCTTATCTCCAACACAGACGAGAATGACAGAAGAAACCGTCAAGGCTATTACATAGGTCTGCTGGTGCTGGCTTCTCTGCTGTTTGTCTTGTGTGTGGTGATAGCTTGCTTCATCCATGCTATCACCAGAGCCATGCGCAGGGCCTCCATCAGCTAAGTATGTGCCGAGATCCTTGAGCGCATAGCGGGGGGCAGACTGATCCTCCGTCCAATAATAGCTGTCCTGAACTCAACGTGAGAGTCTCCAGTTAACACATGATACGTTGATGTTATGTGATATATATATATATATATTTTATATATATATATTATATATATAATATATATTTTATATATATATATATATAATATTATATATATATAATATTATATGTGTGCCGAATAGGCAGAAATTTGCAATCTTGGGTTAAATAGCAAGCTCATCTTGCCATTTTAGGGACAGGTGAAAATTTGTGTATGCAAAAATTTCGCAAAATCATCTGAACCTAACTAAAAAATATATTTCACTGGTTTGTTTTGTAAAAATAATGTAAACAAAACAAAATTTTTTGTGGGTTGGGCTAAAAATTTTTTTAAAAAGGTTAGGAAATTTTCAAAAATTTTTTGGTGAAAATTAATTTTTTACAGAATTTTAAAAAAAAATTTTTTTTAAACTATGAAAAAATTTTAAAAGGGCTTAATTTTTATTCTGGGCATTGGACCAGTTTAAATTTCGGCCTTTTTTAAAATTTTTTATTTTTATATTTTTATATTTTTTAATTTTTTTAATAATTTTAATTTTTTTTTTATTTTTTTAAAATTTAAATTTTTTTATTAAAATTTTTGGAAGATTTTTTTAAAACATAAACTTTTTTTTATCCCAAATCAATTTATACAGTTTGTGGTATGAATGTTGTGTAGTGAAGGGTTTCAAGTTATGAAAAATGTTTTTTTCCCGAAAAATGGTAGGCATGAAGCGAAATTTTACGTGCAGAAAAAGTTTACTTTATTGGCTATTTTAAAAGCGATGTTTGGTCGAGTTCCCCATGGATTTTATAAAATTGTGAGGTTGATTGGCCCTTTATTGGTCCTTTATTGGCCAAGGCGTTTTTTTGGTTGGGGGGAAAGTTTTTGCCAGGGACGGTTTTTTTTTAAGTGCGGGGTTTGCCATGCGGTTTTTTTGTGCGGTGTTCTGACTTTGTTTTCCATGTTTCAGACAATGTTTTTTTTATTTAAAAAAATTAAAAGATTTTTTGCATTAGGAATATCAAAATGTTTTTGGGCTTTTTTGGGTTGAGATGTTTGGTTGGGAGGTTGCATGGCGATGTTTTGTTGGTGAGTGTTGCAGGGCGATGTTTTTGTTTTGCGTGAGTGTTGCAGGGGATTTTTGTTTGCGTGAGTTTTGCAGGCGATGTTTTGTTGCGTGAGTGTTGATGGCGATGTTTGTGTTGCGGATGGCATGAGATTTTTGTTTGGGAGTGTTGCATGGGGGTGTTGTGTTGCGGGGTTGTTTGAATGTTTGTTTTGTGCGGTGTTGCATGATTTTTGTGTTGGGAGTGTTGCTGAGTGTTTGTGTTTGCGATTTGCGACGATGTTTGTTTTGGTGAGTGTTGCATGACGGTTTTGTTGCGGTGTTGCAGGGCGATGTTTGTGTTGTGCGAGTTTTGAAACTTTTGTTTTGGGCGGTGTTGCGGGGCGATGTTTGTGTTCGTGGGGTTTTTGCATGCGATGTTTGTGTTGCGGAGTGTTGCATGGCGATTTTTTGTTTCGTGAGTGTTGCAGACGATGTTTGTTTTGCGTGAGTGTTGCATGGCTGTTTGGTTGGGAGTTGATGGGAGTTGTGTTGGGGGATGTTCCAGGGCGATGTTTGTGTTCGTAGGTTTTTGGGATTTTTGTGTTGTGCGAGTGTGCATGAGGGTTTGTTTTTGGGTGAGTGTTGCATGAGAGTTTGGTTGTGCGAGTGTGCATACATGTTTGTTTTTTCCGTGAGTGTTGCATGACATGTTTGTGTTGGGAGTGTGATGCGATGTTTGTGTTGCGAGTGTTGCTTTTCGAGTTTGTTCGTGAGTTTTGAGGGCGATGTTTGTGTTCCGTGAGTGTTGCATGGGGGTTTTGTGTTGGGATTTTGCATGGCGATGTTTGGTTCTGAGTGTTGCTGAGGTTTTGTTGCGTGAGTGTTGCATGCGATGTTTGTGTTGTGCGAGTGTGCAGACGATGTTTTGTTGTGAGTGTTGCATGACGATGTTTTGTTCGGAGGTTGCATGGGATGTTTGTGTTGGGAGTTTTGCATGCGATGTTTGTGTTGCGAGTGTTGCATGACGATGTTTGTGTTGGGGGTTGCATGCGGTTTGTTTCCGGGGTTTGCATGCGATTTTTTGTTTGGGAGTGTTGCATGACGATGTTTGTGTTGCGTGAGTTTGATGGCGATGTTTGTGTTGTGAGTGTTGATGACGATGTTGTGTTCCTGAGTGTTGATACGATGTTGTTGGGAGTGTTGCATACGTGTTTTTTTGTGGGGGAGTTTTTGGGTTTTTGATTCGAGTTTGTTTGGTGGTGTTGCATGGGATTTTTGTGTTGTGGAGTTTTGCAGGGACATGTTTGTGTTTGGGGTTTTGCATGACGAGTTTGTGTTGGTGAGTGTTGCAGGGCGATTTTTTGTGTTCGTGGTGTTGAGGGCGATGTTTGGGGTGGTGAGTGTTGCAGGCGATGTTTGTGTTGCGTGAGTGTTGCATGGCGATGTTTGTGTTCGTGGTGTGCATGGCGTTTTGTGTTGCGAGTGTTGCATGCGATGTTTGTGTTGCGTGAGTGTTGTTTTGCGATGTTTGTTTGTGCGAGTGTGCTGCGATTTTTGGGTTTTGGGGGTTTGAGATGTTTGGTTGGGGGAGTTGCGGGCGATGTTTGTGTTGCGAGTGTTTTTTTTTTTTGGCGTGGTGTTGACATGTTGTGGTTTTTCAATTTTTGGGTTTTCTGGGGTTTCTGGGGTTTTTTTCGTGGTTTCATCGAGGGTTCTATTTGCAACTTTTTTGGGCGGAGGTTGCACATTTTGGTTTGGGATTTCACGTTTTTGTTTTCTTGGAGTGTTTGCGGGCATTTTGGTTTCAGTTTATCCCTTTTTTTTCATTTATCCATTTTTTTTATTTCAGGGCATTTTTTATATATTTTGTGTTATTTAATCATTTTTTTTAAAAATTTTATTAACTTTTTTAAAAAAAATTTTAATCTTAGGCTATTACTTTATTTTGTTTATAATTTAAAAATACTAAAATTAAAAATTAATAAAAAATAAAATTAAATAATTAAATCTTTTTGGTTTTTCCAAAAAACCCCTGGTTTTTACTTTTTTCGTACATTATTGTTTTTTAATTCCCTTTTTCTAAAAACAAAATTTTTTAATCAATGAAACTTTTTATTTTTCGTGAATAAAATTTAAAAAAAAATAATTTTTTTTAATAAAAATTTAAAAAAAATTAAAATTTCCCTTCCAATAAAATTTTAAAATAATAATTTATAATTAATAAAATTAATAAAAATTAAAATCTTGGTACCAGGATATTAAATCATTGTTTGTGGGATTTTATTATAAACTGTGTGGTTCTTTTTTAAAAATTAGAAATAAAATGTTTTTAAATTTTTTTTACTGGTAAAAATCCAAAAAATAAAACCCTGTCTCAAAAAACTGTGATTTTTTAATAAACCCCTTTTTGAAAAAAAAATTTAAACCCCCAAAAAATTGGAAAAAAAAATTTTGGATTGGGGGTTTATTAAAAGAAATTTTAGGGGGGGTTTTTTTGAAAATTTTGATTTATAAACTGTTGGGAAAAACGTTGGAACAAGAAAAAGAAAAGAGAGAACAAGAAAACCTCGGGGCTAAAAGAGGGAGGTTTTTTAAAAAGGGAAAATGGTGGAGGTCCAAAAATTTAAAACCCCAATATTTTTTAATGAAAAAAAAATCTTGGGTTAAATTGGCAAAAAGGGGTTTCTTTTTTCAAATTATAAAAAAAGGGAAAATTAGGAAAATTTTAAAAAATTGTAGTAGCACAGGGGGAAACGGGGGGGAGAAAGAAAGGGTTGGGGGGGTTTAAAGGGGGGAGGGTTTTTATTTTGTTATTGGTGGTTTTCCAAAACTAAAAAAAAAACATTTTTGTGTCAGGTTGAACCCCCCCGTTTTTAAAAAACCTTTTTTAAAGGGAGGTGCCTTTTAAAAAAACAAAGGCTGGGGAAGTAAAATTGAAGACCAATTTAATTATCCGGGAGAGATAAATCCCAATTTATTTGGAGGGGAATTTCATTTGACCTTTCCTGAAAAACAACCTTGGTTTACGAGGAAAGTCTTTTCCACCGGGCTTTTTTCCGGGAAAAGCCCTGCCCGGATAAAATTTGGGACAGGGCTTTAATCCAAACAAGGTTTAAAATTTGCTTTGTGAAAAAAAATACAACCCGCCAATGGATTGGAAAAAAGAAAGTTTTTTCCAGTTCGGGGGGGGCACCAGGGCCAAGGTTTCCCCCCATGCCAGGTTGGGGAGGCCTGTAACAGTTGGGGCTCCGAACACCCCCGGGTGTTGGAAAACCGTTTTTAAGCTTTTCCTCCCGAAACAGGGGGGTTTTGGGAAACCCCCCAGCGGGGGGGGCGGGGAAAGTTTGGGGGGACATTGGTGTTTTTAGGTCCAATGGCCCCATTTTCATTTTTTTGCACGCCTGTAGTAAATTTTCTAAAAGTGGTTATTGGGGAGGAAGAAAAGAGGAGATCTGTATGCCCCATGGGGGCTTAGCGTTTAGTTTGATAATAATAATAATAATAATAAAAATAAAATAATAAAATAATAATAATAATAATAATAACAATAAAGAATGCAAAAAAAAACCCGAGTCGAAAAATTGCGGATCACTTCTCTAATATATATATATATATATATTATAATATATATAATTTTTTTATATTTATATATAATATATATATATATTATATAATATAATTATATTATATATATATATGCAACAGGTGAGCAAAGAGGTTTAAGGGTGTTAGGATTCCCATTCGCGTGAAGAGAAGAGAAAGGGGGGGACATTTTTCTCTCCTGAGGAATGCCCTCTTTTGCAAGAGTATTCTAATTCGTTCTATTTTTAAAGGGGACTGAATAACGGGGGGAATTGATGGGGAGGTAAAGGAATGATTAATACCGATTGGGGGGAAAAAAAATCGATTGAACAATGAGACATGGGAGGAGGTAAAAAAAAAACAGGGATAACGGGGTGAAGGAAGAAAACTGAAATACAGTGAATATATTGGGGGAAAAAATGGCTAAGGTGAGAAAAAAAATGGAGGAAAAATGAATGTTAGGAATGCAGGGGAAAAAGGGAAATTGCTAATAAGAGAGGGAAAGAGGGGGAAGGAATTGAAAATTGGAAGTAGAGGAGAAAGAGGGGGGAGGAAAGGGGGAAGATAAGGGGGGGGGGGGGAAAAAAGGGGGGTAATTGAATAATAGAAGGGGGAAAAAGAAGGACAAGAAATAAAATTTTAGGATATAGAAAAAAATGGCATAATTGAAAGATGTTGTGTCATGATGAGTGAAGATACACCTCAATTTATGTGCAACTGAATTAATGGTGTGCCACTTGGACCAAACTTGCACTCCTAGTTCCTCGTGAATACCAAATTTTTTTTAAAAAAAAAAAAAAAATTTTTTTTTGTTTTTTTACATTTTTTTTTTTTTTGTGTGTGAGGGGGTGTGTGTGTGTGGGTGTGTGTTGTGTGTGTTGTGGTGTGGGGGGTTTCATTTTAATCTATTGTATATACTAATAAAAAAAAAAGTGCCCGAGATAGGGGAAAGAAAGCAAGGGGGGGGGAAGGGAAAGGGGGGGGTAATAGTGTTAAGTAGGGGGGGAGTAAAGAACTTTTGGGGGTAAGGGGGGGGAGGGTGAGGGGGGGGGGGATCTAGGATGGGGAAGATAGCGTGGGGTTGGGAAGAGGGGGAATCAGTCGGGAGTTCTTGTCGGGCCCGGGGTGAGGGAAGACCCAAATGGTTCTTTCCCCGTCCCACCCCGTAAACATATACGCAGACAGGGACACCCCCTCTCCCCCAAGATCTGCGCCTCTTTTGGCTATTGGTCTAAAAAGGAAGCCCGTTTATCAGGGAACGTCGTCACTTAGTCAGAGAGTCCGTCCCTTTTCTCAGGAGGGGGGAAAAAACGAACTACTCTCCCCCTCACCTCAAAGAACACCCAAGTTCCTCCGGTTTTTTTCCTACACCCAAACCCAAAAAAAAAAAACCCACCAAAATCCCAGTACAGACCTTCCTAAAAAAACACAACACCAAACAGGAAAAAGGAAAACCAGAAAGCATTAGAAAACAGGAAAATGCAAAACCCCGACTGAAAGGAAAAATCCAGTGCAAAGCATGAGGAACGGGAGAAAAATACAAACAAATGACGCTAAAAAATTAAGAAAAAAAAAAATGTAAGCAAAAAATTTTTGACACCCTTTTCGTCATGATTATCAATCAGGTAATTAATAATTCATCCGTTAAGGACTTTGTGTCTTTTAAATGTATTCTGCAATTAAGAATACTTGCAGTTAACTACTCTAAAACAATTAAGTTTTCTTATGGAGTAAACATTTGGTATACCCCTGGGAAATATGTGTGTTTCTTTCATAATAATAGTTATTCTTAATTAATTATTTAAAGTAATTAAAAATAATCAAACCTTATTAAATCGCGTAAATTTGGATATTACGGAAAATAATTTTCTAAAATTGTTATCTTAGGGAAAAGGAAACACTCAAAGGCAATTAAATTTTAAAAATAATTAAGCACTGAAGCAATATGTCATGAAAGGGGATTAATAACTGTATAATGAGGAAATTAAGATAATTAAAGGGAAATTTAGATAAGGAAAAAATTAATATATATATATATTAATATATAAATAATATATTTATATATATTTTATATATATTTAATAAATATATATTAAAATTATAAATATATATAAATTTATATTAAAATAATATTTTTATATATATATATTTTTAAATATTTAAAAATATATATATATATTAAAAATATATATTAGACACTAATACGTATTAATACCGGTTTTCCTACATTAAATTTGTTTTTGTGATGTACTATTTTTTTTGCTCGGTTTTATTTTTTCTCGTGGCTTGTTTACGGGGGTCGTTGCTGTGCTGGCTGCTGCTGTCACAGGGAGTCACCTCTGTTTGCACGATTAAACTTCGTTCAAACAAATGCCGAGCACATGTTGCAGAAATATGATGAGGTGCAGACAGTGTTTGTGGAGAGAAGACCGAGAAAGAGAGGTAGTGTGTACCCCAACTGTAATCATTTGTTGTTGTTGAGGGTCGATTTACAGCTCCTGGCCCGGGCCCCTTTACTGGCCCCTACGGCCTTCCTGCCCATGGCTTTAAACAAACTCTTTTTAAAGCTTGTTGGATCTTGTCCACTACATCACTTCCCAGACTATTCCACTTCTGACAACTCTGTGATAAGAAATACTTCCTAACTCCATGGATTCACTAGTCTTCAATTCCCCTGTGTTTCCCTTGTTCCTGTGTCCATCTCTGGAAAAACCCGTCTCTGTCCCCTTTTCACCCCTCAGATTTTATATGTCGTTTTCAATTTCCCCCCATCTATCCCGTCGTGTTGTTGTGTGTGTGTGTGTGTGTGTGTGTGTGTGTGTGTGTGGTGTTGTTGGGGTGTGTGTGGTGTGGTGTGTGTGTGTGTGTGTGTGGTTTTACAATACATTATACAGTCTTTTTATTTTCTATACCCGTAACATAAAACCGCAAATGTAATTATATTTTAAAATTTTCCGATTAAAAAAAAATTCTACACAAAATAATTTCGGATTTTTTTTCAGTGTGTGTCTGGCAGCGGGGACGACGCCCCAGGCTGTGGGTCATCGGGAGTACAGACGCCACAGTCTGTGGTTCTCGGCACACGACGCCACATTTGTGGCTTCTCGAGCAGACTTTAAGCCAAAAAACTGAGCCCAAGGTCACAGAAACTCCAGAACTCCCGGCAAAAAAGTTCAAAAAAAGCGAAGGCCCAGGGGTCCCCCTGAACACCCAAAGGCCCCCGGGAACGCAGTGGGAAAAACCAGAAAAAATCAGTGAACCCCAAAAAACAATGGGAAAAACCCCGGAAAACTCAGTAAACCCCCGGGAAAAGCATGGAACCCAGGGAACGCGTGGAACCCCCGGGGGAAAAGCAGTGCAAACCCCAGGGAACCGCAAAGGCCCCCCAAAGGGAAAAACCAGTAGAACCCAGGGAAAACAGTGCAACCATAGGAAAAGTGTGGGAACACCAGGGAACAGTAGTGGAACCCCCGGGAAAAAGCAGTAGAACCCCGTGGGAAAAGCAGTGGGACCCCCGGAACACCACTGGAACCCCGGGGAACCCAGTGGGAAACCCCCGGGAAACCAGTAGAACCCCAGGGAAAATCAATGGAACCCCAGGAAACCCGTGTAACCCCGGTAAAAACCAAGTGGAGTTTCCCCGAAAACACCAGTGGGCCCGGGGAACATAAGGGGAACCCCGGGAACAGCGTGGAACCCCCCGGAATCATAAATGAAACCCAAAGGGGAAAACCAGTGGACCCCCGGGAAAAATCAGGGGAAAAAACAGGAACCCCGGTGGAACCCCCGGGAATCCAGTGGAATCTTTGGAAAAACCAGTGGACCCTGGAAATACTAGTGGAACCCCCGGAAACCCCTAGGGAAAACCAGAGGAAGTCCGGGTAAACCCCCGAGACCCAGTGGGGGACAAAAAAAAAAACAAGTGGAGCCCCGAGAAGCACAAATGGGGGCTCCCGGGAACCCAGTGGAAACCCCCGGGAAAACCAATGAAAACCCCCCGGAAAACCGGTGGAACTCCCTTAAACACAAATGGAAAACCCGGGAAAGCAGTGTAACTCCCGGAAACACCAGCGGAACCCCCGGGAAAACTAGTGGGAACCCAGGGAAAAACCAGTGGAACCCGAAAAAAACCACTGAACCCCCCGGGAAAAAACCCCTAAATCCAGGGAACACCAGTGGGGAACCCCCGGAAAACGCCCTAATAATCGGGAAACAGGAAAACACAAGTGAGGCCTCAAAAAACAAGGAAAACCCCAGTGAAGCCCCGAGAAAAAGGAAAGCACAAGCAAAATGCCCGGAGGAAACTGAGGGGAAATCCTCTCCCAGGTGGGGGCCAGGCGAGCGACAGCTCGAAATGGAGGAGGAGGAAAGAAGGGGAGGAAGAACCGGTTCTACGAGGGGGCAGGGGGAGAACAGTGGGCCCCTGCAACCACTACAACACCTAACAACAATACCACCACAAACCACCCACGCAGTGCTACAAGCCAAAAACCCCCTACAACTCCACTACAAAACGTCGGCAACCCCCACTACGAACAAAAAACCCCCAACCCCCCCTACGACACAAACCACAACCACCCTCGACACAAAAACCACAACCACCATAACACAAAAACCACAGCCACCATCGACCAAAACCCACAACCACCCCCTACGACACAAAACCCCCAAACCCCAAATCAACACCAACTGCAACGTCGAAAAATCAAAGGGTGAAATTACACACAACCCCAAACCTTACAATACCCAAAAACGCCAAAAAAACCCGCTAAAACCCCCGCTACTCCCAAAACCCCCAACCACAACAACAAAACCAACTCCAACCAAACCCCTACAAAAAATACTACAACAAAAGCCCCTTTCAACCCCCCATACGGACTGCAAAAAAACCCCATCAACAACAACACCCCCACCCCCACTGCAACACCCACCACTACAACTACCACCCTACAACACCCCCTACAATACCACTACTACAACATCACTTCATCCACAAAATCTCACGTTTTAAATATAGGGACAACTTTGGTCCCCCAGCTGGACAGTGCCAGCTGGCTCCCTTGACCCTTTCCCGGTGGCATGCCAGCTGGTCCGTTGCCCCGCTGTGGCAGTACCAGCTGGCTCCCTTGACCCGCGGGTTGGCAGTGCCTTAGGCAAAATTGACCTCACGAAGCAGCACAGTGCCAAATGATGACGCACTGGTGCCCTTGTATTTAAGAATGCGGGTATTAATTAATTTTTTGAAAAATTTCTGCTGCACTACACTACATTTTTCACTACTACTAAAAAAAAATAAATACTATTATATATGTGTACTATATACATTTCTATACAATAAAATAATAATAATAAATATATATTATACTACTAACTACCCCTCTACTATACTTTTAGTAAGTAATAGTGTAATAGTAGTAATAATAAAAATAATAATAATAAATAAAAATATAAAAATAATAATTATTTTTATAAAAAATAATAATTTTTATCTTATGTGAGGGTTCCCATCAGAGGATTTTTGATGTCCCCCCTTCCTTGGGTGAAAAACCTTACCTTTTATTTACTCCCCCCTCATACCCACATCCTCCCCCTACCTACAAATTCTCCCAAGAAGCTCATTTCAGTAAACCCCCCTTAAACTCTTGTTTGGCAACGCTCAAGAAAAAATTTTTCCCCCTAGCTGGTAGTAACAAATTTTCACAAGTTTATACACTGGGATCTAAAAGGAGTCTTCTGGCAGGGGCATCTGCTCTTTTTGCCCCCTCCCTAGTTAAGAACGATAAAAAATTTGTTTAGTTAGGCTAAGAATTAACAACTGGGGCTACACTGCAACTGAATTGTTTTCATCCTAATGGCGCTAAAGCAACCTAACCTGAGCTTTTACTCTATATCATTACTGATTCTATGATATTGAAGGCTCTTGGCTCATAATGACTCCAACAACATGCCCTTTGGGGAACCAGGTATAGAACTCAAAAATTAGGGACAAAGGAATTAATTAAATTTCTATGGATTCCATCACACATTGGATTACCCTTATGAAAAATTGATTGTTAGCCAAGAAGGTATCGAGAAGGGGAATGAGAAAAATTAACTTTGGGATAACTGTGTCTGCATTTTTAAAAAATTTAGGAAGAAATAAATAATGAAAATGATTGTTTAGGAATGCAGTTTGAAGCCCGGTAGATCTATAACCCACTATGATAACATGAACGTAATAATTGTTTTTTGGGGAACTTTCAAAGGAACAGAGATGTGTTGTAGTGGCCAGGCTTAGGCTTGGTTACAAGTACTTCTGGCAGTTTGGGAGACACACAGATGATGATCAAACTAAATGTAAATTATGTGATCAGGCATATGGTCATTCTCTTGAACACTATGTGCTTAATTGTCCACTTATTGAGGAATACAAGGACAGACAGTATAATAACCTATGTGACTGTCAAAAATATCTTATTAATGAAAATAAGATACCAGATATACTAAGCAAATTTCCTAAATTTGCTTGTAACAGATAAGTGAACTATAGATATGTAGATATAAATCCATATGTATTCCTGTTAACCCTTTGGGGCCTAGTTCCTAGGCCTTTTGTGTATCCATATGCTCTCGCGCTACCGTCCACAGGATGGATATGGGGTGCACAATAAACTAGCCACTTCGGTGGCAAAATCTAAAATCTAATCCCTCAAGGCGCTGTATGACATCCCTTACAGATTTAGCGCTTCCTCCCTATGAATAGTATCATTTAACTTGCATAGGCAGACGGATACAACCGTACGTCAACACCGTGCAGCAGTTGTATGACATTTGTTTACATCTTGCATTTCCATGTTGCTCACCCTACGATGGTACCTGGCTACTGTATGATGTTATCTATGTGGGTACAGGGAAAAATACATTGGTTTTTGTGTCATCTAATGAAAGATATTAGTCGACATTTGTTGCACAACGTACGATATTTATCGAGAGGTGAACGTTCGCCCCGTGTCACAACGTACGATACTTGTCGAGATACGTACGTCACTTTATTGCACGATGTACGATAAGCGTTGTTATACCTTATGTTGATTGAGAAGATTATTATAATTATTTTGATTCTTACTGCTACAACAACAACAACAACAATAATAATAATAATAATAATAATAATAATAATAATAATAATAATAATAATAATTATTATTATTATTATTATTATTATTATTATTATTATTATTATTATTATTATTATTATTATTATTTATTTATTTATTTCTCAACTGACTTATTTTAACGTACTTAGAGACACAATTAGTAAATTGTTTATTTACTGGTAATGAAGAGAGAACTGTTTGTAGCATCATAACTATTAGAGTTTGAAACAATAAAATAACAGCAGCAGCAGCAACAGAATCTGCAGTAGCAGCAACAACAGCAGCAGCGTCAACAGCAGTAGCAGCACCAGCAGCAGCGTCAACAGCAGTAGCAGCACCAGCAGCAGCGTCAACAGCAGTAGAAGCACCAGCAGCAGCGTCAACAGCAGTAGCAGCACCAGCAGCAGCGTCAACAGCTGTAGCAGCAGCAGTAGTAGCACTAGCAGCAGCGTCAACAGCAGTAGCAGCACCAGCAGCAGCGTCAACAGCAGTAGAGCACCACCCAGCAGCGTCAACAGCATTTAGCAGCAGCAGTAGTAGCACCAGCAGCAGCGTCAACAGCAGTAGCAGCAGCAGTAGTAGCACCAGCAGCAGCGTCAACAGCAGTAGCAGCAGCAGTAGTAGCACCAGCAGCAGCATCAACAGCAGCAGCAGCATTGTTACTAACATAATTGTTATTCTTGTATCTGATGATCTAATTTTTCCCATTCTTTCTCTCCCTGCCTACCTGCCTACCTGCCTACCTGCCTGCCTTCCTACCTGCCTGCCTGCCTGCCTGCCTGCCTGCCTGCCTGCCTGCCAGCATCACTGAGAGATACAGTGGGAGTAAGGGAGTGTTGCTGACTCTCTCAGTACACCCGCCGCATCATCCCACAGTGGGGCAGCGAGTACTAGTCAGCATCCAGGTGACGTTATCTAAGTTTCTCCAAGCTATTAAAATATATCACTTTGTTGTGGATTATGTTCTTGGGATTTCATTTAGAGTTTACTCTTCAGTTGGTTGAATGGCCAGACCCTCGCCTGTGCTCACGGGCGAGTGTGCAACACTTCTCAAGTGAAAATCCCAGTAAAACGATACAAGTACAAATTTCTTTGGTATCTGGACCAGGAGGAAGCTCTCGCACATTGAATTATTTTGCTGTGAGCTAACTTCATAGTTGTATAATGTATAAATTTCCGGTTGAGGAGAATAAATCATTCATTTTCTGGCATTGTTTACTTATCAGTGTGGTGGAATATTCAATGTATTTGAGTACATCTAAAGCCTTGATGCTGGTGAAAGGCTTTTAATCCAAGGTACTGGACCTATCCTTTCCTCTTCCTTTGGATCAAACATGATTATCCACCCATTCCCTAGGCGCTGTATGAATTCCTACGGATTTAGCGCTTCCCTAAAGGCAATAATTCGATAATCCTTTTTCTTTTTTGACATTTCAGGTTATCAGAGGAGTGACTTCGCCATTACACTGGAAGCTGAATTTCGGTGACGGATCCCCCAAAGACACTGGAATGTTCAGCCAGAGTTACAGTGGGTTAAATAAGGGGCCTCCGTGGCTTATTTTACTTCTGTGTAAAACCTGTATAAAAGTGTATATGCACTGAGATATACAACCCTCCACGTATGCATGTTTTGATGCTGTGTGTGTATATACATGTCAAGGGGGATTTACACGTCAGGATATACACAGAGTGGTGATGATAGACGCACAGAGAGTGGTGATGGTAGACACACAGAGAGCGGTGATGATAGACACACAGAGTGGTGATGATAGACACACAGAGAGTGGTGATGATAGACACACAGAGTGGTGATGATAGACACACAGAGAGTGGTGATGATAGACACACAGAGAGTGGTGATGATAGACACACAGAGAGTGGTGATGATAGACACACAGAGAGTGGTGATGATAGACACACAGAGAGTGGTGATCATAGACACACAGAGAGTGGTGATCATAGACACACAGAGAGTGGTGATCATAGACACACAGAGAGTGGTGATCATAGACACACAGAGAGTGGTGATCATAGACACACAGAGAGTGGTGATCATAATTTATAATTTCTGGATGTACGATTAAACTGGTAAAATATTATTTTTTCGGCATGTGTGTGTGTGTGTGTGTTTATTTGTCTAAATAAAACAAGTCACGTTGTTTATATTACTCTTAATACGTGGGAAAGTTTATGCTTCTAACGTGATCATTCTATCTTTCCTGCTGCTGCTATTGTTGCTGCTTCTGCTGTTGTTGCTGCTGCCGCTCCTACTGCTCCTGCATCCAGCCTCAGCGCTGCTGACACGAAGACACACCTACTCAGCGCCAGGAAAATACAAGATCACTGCGCGTCTCATAGACAGTCAAGGGGTCCAGGAAACCTCTTATACACTTACTGTTGTCTCCCTGCCCTCCACTCGTAAGACAGACTGTAAGTACTCACCTAATTACACCATCACTTAATGTACCTAGCTGTGTGGGCAGGAGTCGAGACCTAGCTCTTGCCCTCGCTACTTAAAAGTATGTCCCGCAGACGTCAGGTTGGAAAGCGTTTGTGGGGTAGTGGGCCGATGATTTCGAAAGATGGGAAACGAACTGGGAAATATTGTACATTAGTGGAAAGGGTGAGAAAAGGTTTGAGAAAGATTACATTTCACAGAGTGTAGAATAAAAATAGATTATACGAACAATACAATTGGGTGAGATTTATCACACGATTCGTGAGGCAATTAAGATTTTTATTTTTCTATTTATTAAAGATTTCTACTAAATTTTGATTAATAATAAGTTATGGGAGAGTAAATTTTCCATAAACTTTTCAGCTGCAACTTTTTTGTACTGTTCATAATTTTAGGCTCAGAACTTCAGACAGTGAGCAATTAAAAATTAATTTCGAATAATTAATGAAATTTCGTACCAATGTTCGTACTTTCGTGAGAAATCACGATAGGACTTGGAATTACACGATTTTATCACAGCAGTTGTTCTGCATATTGTGACATAACCCTGTGTACTGCACACACACACACACACACACACACACACACACACACAACAAAACACACACACAACACACACACACACACACACACACACACACACACACACACACACACACAAACACACACACACACACACACACACACACACACACACACACACACACACACACACACAAAACACACACACACACACTACACAGTCAGTCAGCAGACGTGGGTCACAAGGCTCCGAGAACTTTAGGGGTTTTTTTAAGGCGTGCAACAACTGCTAGCAGTAATCAGTGGTAGTGACAACGTCATGAACAATCCTACGAGTGATAACCAGAGTTATTAGTTAAAAAAAGTCGAGAGGAAGCCTGAAATCTTTAATATTTCA
>NC_069461.1:4904701-4914701 GCF_026875155.1 Cherax quadricarinatus | reverse complement strand
GCCCGATAAAATCTCCCCCTGGGGTTGAAGAGGGAGCGAGGCGCAGAGTACCCCTAACAACAATTTTCAAACATCTATCGAAACAGGGAGATTGCCCGAGGCAGGAAGACAGCAAATGTAGCCCCAACTTTAAAAAAGGAGACAGACATAAGCATTAAACTACAGACCGGTGTCACTGACATGTATAGTATCAAAATCATGGAGAAGATTATAGGAAAGAGTGGTGGCCCCTAGAAAGGAATGATCTCATCCAGCACCCAAAACAGGTTTCAGGACGGGAAATCCTGTGTCACAAACCTACTGGATTCTATGACATGGGACGCAGTAAGACAAGAGAGGGGTGGGTGGATTCATTTTCTTGGACTGCAAAAAGGGCGTTGACCAGTTCCACACAAGAATTGGTGCAAAAATGGAGCCAAGCAGGGTAACGGGGAAGGCACACAATGGATCAGGGAATATTGTCAGGAAGACAGCAGCGGTCTGGACGGGGCGAGGTGTCGAGTGGGCACCTGGCCCACGGGGTCCCCAGGGGTCAGTCCTAGGCCCCAGGCTGTTTTGGTATTTGTAAACGCATAGGAAGGAATAGACCTGAGTGTCCCTTTTTGCAGATACGTGAAGTTGAGAGAAAAATACACTCGACGAAGACCAGAAAGAAAACAAAGGGATTGACGGGTGAGACCGGGTCCGAAATTTGGGCTCCTGGAGTTCAATCCCAAAGTGCAAAGTCAAGTTTGGGGAAGGCAAAGAAGGCCCAGACGGAGACGTTGGGGGGTCAGAGACTAAAACCTCACTCAAGGAAAAAGATTGGGGTGAGTATAACACCAGGCACTCCCTGAAGCGCACATCAACCAAAAAACTGCGCAGCATAGGGCCCTAGCAAAACCCAGAACAGCATTCCGACATCTTAAAAAGGAATCATTGGACCCGTACACCGTTTATTTAGGCCCCTATTGGAGTATGCGGCACCAGTAAGAAACTAAGAAAGTGCAAAGGTTTTCAACAAGACTAGTCCCAGAGCTAAGGGGTATGTCCTACGAGGAGAGGTTAAGGGAAATCACCTGACGACACTGGAGGACAGGAGAGAAGGGGGGACATGATAACGACATACAAAATACTGAAGGAATTGAAAAGGTGGACAAAGACAGGATGTTCCAGAGATTGGGACACAGTAACAAGGGAACACAGTTGGAAGCTGAAGACACAGATGAATCACAGGGATGTTAGGAAGTATTTTCTTCAGCCACAGAGTAGTCAGTAAGTGGAATAGCTTGGGAAGCGATGTAGTGGAGGCAGGATCCATACATAGCTTTAAGCAGAGGTATGATAAACTCACGGCTCAGGGAGATTGACCTAGTAGCGATCAGTGAAGAGGCGGGGCCAGGAGCTGGGATTCGACCCCCGCAAACCTCAACTAGGTGAGTACAACTAGGTGAGTAACACACACACACACCACACACCCACAAAACACACAAACACACACACACACACACACACACACACACAAACACACACACACACACACACACACCACACACACACACACACACATATATATATATATATAATATATAATATAAATATATATATTATTATATATATATATAATGTATATATATATATGCAAAACAACCACTCTGAAAGAATAGAGAAATTCCAAGCGCTTTCGTGACTACTCACATTATCAAGGAACTATGAAAGTAAAGCATCCAAGGAAACTATATAAGGGGTCCTGGCCAGCACCTCACTATCAATCCCACAACGGTTAAACACGTGACGCGCGCCGACCCAACTTGGATAGGTCCCCTTTTCACAACTCACCCACAAACTATTCTACCCAAGAAAATTTAAAAATTATTAATTGTCCAGTGTATTATTAAATTCTTCCCAAATTCTATTAATTATGAATGGATCTAATTTATATAAACCAAAGGAAAATATTCATATTATTGTCAAAAACTGCTTTTTATGAACAAGATTCAATTATATTCCTGTCGACCATGGACTTGCTTGATACTACTTTCTCAACTTTTTGAAATCAATTGGATGGTTAAAATCTCTTACATAAATAAATAGAGCATTGGAATCTTGTCCGTTCTAATGCTATATTTATTTGTTTTAATCTTAGTTCGAGATTTTACCATTTTGACCGTAATAAACTTTATCGAAAAATTTTACAAGGAATCTTATAGAAAACATCCATCAGCATTTTGGGGGAATTCTTTATCAAAATTTTTTTTACTGTATCAAGATTTTGAATACAACTTTAATATTAAAAGTCTTAAGAAGAGAAGGTATATCAACCAAGTTTTCATGGTAAGGGAGAACCAACATATTTTTAGTTGAATAAGGCTGGTTGTCCCTTTTTGGATTGTAAAAAGTATTTCTAGCAACTTTAAAAGATTTATCAATTACATTTCTTGGGTATTTTAAATCATTACCTATTTCATAAATTTTGGATATTTCCTCATCTATGAACTCAGGACTACAAATTCGTAAAGCTCTCAAAAACATTGATGAGAAAACAAACAGTTTGACTCTATCTTGATGCGAGGAATATTAGTGGACATAGGAACAGTTATTTGTAGGTTTTCTGTAAATTTTAAATTTGAATTCATTATTACCCTTAATAATTAAAACAAGTTCCTGTTGATGATTTATTAAGTTTCTTATCTGAAGAACTCGTTAACTATGATTTACCATTGCCAGTTCCTACTATCATCAAACTTATTAAACTTTGCATTGTTGATTCAAAATTTGTATTTAATGATAAGTTTTACACTCAGAAGTTTGGTATGGCAATGGGAAATCCTCTTTCACCTGTTCTTAGTAACCTATACATGGAATTTTTTGAAACAAGGTTGCTTAACACAATCCTCCCTAATAGAGCTAAATGGTTCAGATATGTTGATGATATTTTGTGTCTTATGCCCAAAAATGTAGATATACACCATTTCCTTGGAAAGTTAAATAGCTTAGCCCATTCTATAAACTTTACTGTTGAGTTTGAAGAAAATAACTCATTGCCTTTTCTAGATGTTTAATTATTAAGGGTAATAATGAATTCAATTTAAAATTTACAGAAAACCTACAAATACGTTCCTATGGTCCACTATTATTCCTCGCATCAAGATAGAGTCAAACTGTCTGTTTTCTCATCAATGTTTTTGAGGGGCTTTACGAATTTGTAGTCCTGAGTTCATAGATGAGGAAATATCCAAAATTTATGAAATAGGTAATGATTTAAAATACCCAAGAAATGTAATTGATAAATCTTTTAAAGTTTCTAGAAAAACTTTTACAATCCAAAAAGGGACAACCAGCCTTATTCAACTAAAAATATGTTGGTTTCTCCCTTACCAGAAACTTGGGTTTATATGCCTTCTCTTCTTAAGGCTTTTAATATTAAAGTTGCATTCAAAATCTGATACAGTAAAAAAACTTTTGATAAAGAATTCCCCCCAAAATGCTGATGGATGTGTCTATAAAATTCCTTGTAAAATTTGCGATAAAGTTTATTACGGTCAAACTGGTAAAAAATCTCGAAATAGAATTAAAACAACATAAATATAGCATTAGAACTGGACAAGATTCCAATGCTCTATTTATTCATGTAAGAGATTTTAACCATCCAATTGATTTTCAAAAAGTTGAGAAAAGTAGTATCAAGCAAGTCCATGGTCGACAGGAATATAATTGAATCTTTTTTCATAAAAAAGCAGTTTGACAATAATATGAATATTTCCTTTGGTTTATATAAATTAGTTTCCATTTATAATTAATAGAATTTGGGAAAAATTTTTAATAATACACTGAACAAATAATAATTTTTAAATTTTCTTGGGGAGAATATTTGTGGGTGAGTTGTGCAAAAGGACCTAAACCAAGTTGGGTCGGGCGCGTCACGTGTTTAAAAACCCTTGTGGGATCTATTAGTGAGGTGCTGGCCAGACCCCTTATATAGCTTTCCTTGGATGCTTTACTTTTATAGTTCCTGATAAAGTAGTAGTCCGAAAACGCTTTGGAATTTCTCTATTCTTTCAAGTGGTTGTTTTGCATATTCGAAATCACCGTTTACGTGATCTTATTGATAAATAAATAAATAAAATTAAAATATATATATATATATATTAATTATAATAATTTTTTATATATAATATATTATATATATATAATATATATATAAAATAAATTAATATATATATATATAATATATATATATATAATATAAAATATAATATATATATATAAATTCTTTTTCCGTTCAGCAGTTTTCAAAGCGTCTACATATTCTTCTTTACCTTTATTCCCCATACAGTCCCCTGCCTCACGTGCCCTTCCTGCTGCACAAGGGGCCACCGCCTTCTCCAGGAGAAAACGAAGAAATCCACCCCAGGACCCCCACACTCCCGGGGTTTTTCCCGAAGGCAAAGGCAAACGGAATCCATGGACACAACCCGTCAAAACCTCTCTCCCTGGCATACCCCTGCAGTGTGTAGGGTCAAGTCATCTACTGAGTAGGGGTGACAGTGGTCTAGGGAGGGAGGGAGGGTGGAAGGAGGGAGGGGAGGGGGATGATGTACCAACTTTGTCCTGCTGCCAGAAAAAAAAAGCACATGGGAATGTTTTCTAACAATTTTCCTCCTTGAATTCTATATTTTTCCTTTCACAATTTCAAAAATTTCCTCCTACAATTTTACAATTTTCCTCCTATAATTCCACAATTTTCCTCCTGTAATTCCACAATTTTCCTGATGCAATTCCACAATTTTCCTCCTACAATTCCACAATTTTCCTCCTATAATTCCACAATTTTCCTGATGCAATTCCACAATTTTCCTCTTACAATTCCACAATTTTCCTCCTACAATTTCACAATTTTCCTCCTATAATTCCACAATTTTCCTGATGCAATTCCACAATTTTCCTCCTACAATTCCACAATTTTCCTCCTATAATTCCACAATTCTCCTGATGCAATTCCACAATTTTCCTCTTACAATTCCACAATTTTCCTCCTATAATTGCACAATTTTCCTGATGCAATTCCACAATGTTCCTCCTACAATTTCACAATTTTCCTTCTATAATTCCACAATTTTCCTCTAATGATTGTCTCCCATCCTGTGTTTAAAACTTTGTATTTGAAATTTCACAAAGAAATTTGTTTTATTTTTTTTTGTAATGTATGGAAATACTTTTAAATGTATATTTATCCAGCTGTAAGAATAATGTATATTTATACAGCTGTAGGAATAATTTATATTATATACTTTTTGGTTTTCAAAAAAAAAGGAGTTTTAATATATGTCATATTATTTTGTTTACTTTAGTTAGAGTATAATAATATAATAATAATAATAATAATAATAATAATAATAATAATAATAATAATAATAATAATAAATTAACAGCAAAAATATTATTTTTGCTCCTATTTTATTATTCTTAATTATTATTATTATTAATTATTATTATTATTATTATTATTATTAATTTTTATTATTATTATTATTATTATTATTATTATTATTATTATTATTATTATTATTATTATTATTATTATAAGGAAGTGTTAAATACGTTAGGGCCATGTATCGAGTACCAAACTGCAGAGATGATGGTGTGGGGGGGAAGGGGATAGCACCTTAATAACCTTTAATCCAAGAAAGTTGAGGAGTTGCTCTTGGTCTCTGGATCAAGATCCCCAATAACACATTTCGGCGGGGGTCAGCGCCCCCCGCGACCCGGTCCCAGACCAGGCACTGTTAATATAATTATTATTATTATTATTATTATTATTATTATTATTATTATTATTATTATTGTCTGTAAATGAAACTGTAAAAGGTCTTAAGAAATTTAAACGAGTGGACAAAATTATTTTTTTTTAATTATCCATTTTGGTATTCATTGGTAATTATTAAATATTATTTCCAAAATTATTATCAAAATTTGTCAAGATTACTATTTTCAAAAATTTTCTAAATTATTTTCTAAATTTTTCTTTGATAAAGGGAACTTTTTGGGGGGGAAATTTTAGATTTGGAAAATTAAACTAAATTAAACTAAGCGTGAAAACTCGACGTTTTAATCGAAGCCTTGAAAAAGTTAATTAAACATTGAAGATTGAAAAAAATTTAACCGTGGAAGTTAAAAATACCGAAATATTAAACTTTAAAAGTAAAACTTTGAAAAACTTAAACCTTGACAATTTTGAACCCTAAAAGTTAAGCACTGAAAAATTAAACCTCAAAAAATTAAACCGAGAAAATTTTAACCTTAAATTTTAACTGAAAAACTTAAACCTCAAAAATTATACCTTGGAAATTTTGAACCCTAGAAGTTTAACTGAAAAAAAACGTAAAAAGATAAACCTTGAAAATTTTGAACCTTAAAAGTTAAACAATGAAAAATTAAACCTTAAAAACTTAACCTTAAAAAAATTGAAAAAACAAAAATTAAACCTTGAAAAGTTAAACCTTGAAAACACTGGAGAAATCAAACCTTCCAGATCAAACCTGGAAAACGAATCACTGCAAATTAGTAATAATGGTAAAACTACCGACAAAATCTTATGTAAAAGGACACAGATGAAAAAAGAAAAGAAGAAACACTTTCACCATCATTCACTCCATCACTGTCTTGCCAGAGGCGCGTCGGCACTACAGTGCTGGCACTGTACTTCCCACCTCCACCCCTCCTTCAGAGTGCTGGCACTGTACTTCCCACCTCCACCCCACCTTCAGAGTGCTGGCACTGTACTTCCCAACTCCTCCCCTCCTTCAGAGTGCAGGCACTGTACTTCCCACCTCCACATCCCCTTCAGAGTGCAGGCACTGTACTTCCCACCTCCACACCTCCTTCAGAGTGAAGGCACTGTACTTCCCACCTCCACACCTACTTCAGAGTGCAGGCACTGTACTTCCCACCTCCACCCCTCCTTCAGAGTGCTGGCACTGTACTTCCCACCTCCACCCCTCCTTCAGAGTGCAGGCACTGTACTTCCCACCTCCACACCTCCTTCAGAGTGCAGGCACTGTACTTCCCAACTCCTCCCCTCCTTCAGAGTGCAGGCATTGTACTTCCCACCTCCACATCCCCTTCAGAGTGCAGGCACTGTACTTCCCACCTCCACACCTCCTTCAGAGTGAAGGCACTGTACTTCCCACCTCCACACCTACTTCAGAGTGCAGGCACTGTACTTCCCACCTCCACACCTCCTTCAGAGTGCAGGCACTGTACTTTCCACCTCCACACCTCCTTCAGAGTGCAGGCGCTGTACTTCCCACCTCCACACCTCCTTCAGAGTGAAGGCACTGTACTTCCCACCTCCACACCTCCTTCAGAGTGCAGGCACTGTACTTCCCACCTCCACCCCTCCTTCAGAGTGCAGGCACTGTACTTCGCACCTCCACACCTCCTTCAGAGTGCAGGCACTGTATTTCCCACCTCCACATCCCCTTCAGAGTGCAGGCACTGTACTTCCCACCTCCACACCTCGTTCAGAGTGCAGGCACTGTACTTCCCACCTCTACACCTCCTTCAGAGTGCAGGCACTGTGCTTCCCACCACACCTCCTTCAGAGTGCAGGCACTGTACTTCCCAACTCCTCCCCTCCCTCAGAGTGCAGGCACTGTACTTCCCACTTCCACACCTACTTAAGAGTGCAGGCACTGTACTTCCCACCTCCATACCTCCTTCAGAGTGCAGGCACTGTACTTCCCACCTCCACCCCTCCTTCAGAGTGCAGGCACTGTACTTCCCACCTCCACCCCTCCTTCAGAGTGCAGGCACTGTACTTCCCACCTCCACACCTCCTTCAGAGTGCAGGCACTGTACTTCTCACCTCCACACCCCCTTCAGAGTGCAGGCACTGTACTTCCCACCTCCACACCTCGTTCAGAGTGCAGGCAATGTACTTCCCACCTCCACACCTCCTTCAGAGTGCAGGCACTGTACTTCCCAACTCCTCCCCTCCTTCAGAGTGCAGGCACTGTACTTCCCACCTCCACACCTCCTTCAGAGTGCAGGTACTCTACTTCCCACCTCCACACCTCCTTCAGAGTGCAGGCACTGTACGTCCCACCTCCTCCCCTCCTTCAGAATGAAGGCACTGTACTTCCCACCTCCACCCCTCCTTCAGAATGCAGGCACTGTACTTCCCACCTCCACCCCCCTTCAGAGTGCAGGCACTGTACTTCCCGCCTCCACACCTCGTTTAGAGTGCAGGCACTGTACTTCCCACCTCCACACCTCCTTTAGAGTGCAGGCACTGTACTTCCCACCTCCACACCCCCTTCAGAGTGCAGGCACTGTACTTCCCACCTCCACACCTCCTTCAGAGTGCAGGCACTGTACTTCCCACCTCCACCCCTTCTTCAGAGTGCAGACACGGTACTTCCCACCTCCACCCCTCCTTCAGAGTGCTGACACTGTACTTCCCACCTCCACACCTCCTTCAGAGTGCAAGCACTGTACTTCCCACCTCCACACCTCCTTCAGAGTGCAGGCACTGGTACTTCCCACCTCCACCCCTTCTTCAGAGTGCAGACACGGTACTTCCCACCTCCACCTCTCCTTCAGAGTGCTGACACTGTACTTCCCACCTCCACCCCTCCTTCAGAGTGCAAGCACTGTACTTCCCACCTCCACACCTCCTTCAGAGTGCTGACACTGTACTTCCCACCTCCACCTCTCCTTCAGAGTGCAGGCACTGTACTTCCCTCCTACACCCCTCCTTCAGAGTGCAAGCACTGTACTTCCCACCTCCACCCCTCCTTCAGAGTGCAAGCACTGTGCTTCCCACCTCCACCTCTCCTTCAGAGTGCTGACACTGTACTTCCCACCTCCACCTCTCCTTCAGAGTGCTGACAGTGTACTTCCCACCTCTACCTCTCCTTCAGAGTGCAGGCACTGTACTTCCCACCTCTACCTCTCCTTCAGAGTGCAGGCACTGTACTTCCCACCTCCACCTCTCCTTCAGAGTGCAGGCACTGTACTTCCCTCCTACACCCCTCCTTCAGAGTGCAAGCACTGTACTTCCCACCTCCACCCCTCCTTCAGAGTGCAAGCACTGTACTTCCCACCTCCACCTCTCCTTCAGAGTGCTGGCACTGTACTTCCCACCTCCACCCCTCCTTCAGAGTGCTGACACTGTACTTCCTATCTCCACCTCTCCTTCAGAGTGCTGACACTGTACTTCCCACCTCCACCTCTCCTTCAGAGTGCTGACACTGTATTTCCCACCTCCACATCCCCTTCAGAGTGCAGGCACTGTACTTCCCACCTCCACACCTCCTTCAGAGTGCAGGCACTGTACTTCCCACCTCTACCCCTCCTTCAGAGTGCAGGCACTGTACTTCCCACCTCTACCCCTCCTTCAGAGTGCAGGCACTGTACTTCCCACCTCTACCCCTCCTTCAGAGTGCAGGCACTGTACTTCCCACCTCTACCCCTCCTTCAGAGTGCAAGCACTGTACTTCCCACCTCCACCTCTCCTTCAGAGTGCTGGCACTGTACTTCCCACCTCCACCCCTCCTTCAGAGTGCTGACACTGTACTTCCTATCTCCACCTCTCCTTCAGAGTGCTGACACTGTACTTCCCACCTCCACCTCTCCTTCAGAGTGCTGACACTGTATTTCCCACCTCCACATCCCCTTCAGAGTGCAGGCACTGTACTTCCCACCTCCACACCTCCTTCAGAGTGCAGGCACTGTACTTCCCACCTCTACCCCTCCTTCAGAGTGCAGGCACTGTACTTCCCACCTCCACCCTCCTTCAGAGTGCAGGCACTGTACTTCCCACCTCCACCCCTCCTTCAGAGTGCAAGCACTGTACTTCCCACCTCCACCCTCCTTCAGAGTGCTGGCACTGTACTTCCCACCTCCACCCCTCCTTCAGAGTGCTGACACTGTACTTCCTATCTCCACCTCTCCTTCAGAGTGCTGACACTGTACTTCCCACCTCCACCTCTCCTTCAGAGTGCTGACACTGTACTTC
>NC_069461.1:4854701-4899701 GCF_026875155.1 Cherax quadricarinatus | reverse complement strand
TTCGATGTTTGTTTTTATTTCTGTTTTGGGTTTTGATGTAGGTGAAGTTTTATTTCCTGTATTTTCATTTTTTGTATTCCCTGTGATTGTCATTTTTATAAGTCCTATTTTGTTAAATTTCGTAATTCTAGTGATTTGTGTAATTTGACGATAATTTATTGTGTTTGTAATTTTTCGTTATTCCAGTGATGTGTGAAATGTTTATGATATTTCCAGTGATGTGGTAGATTTTACATATTAGTTGGTTTTGAAATTTGTAAGTAATTCATTACGGAAATGTTTAATAATCCTATGATTTAAATGTTTACGATAATTGTTTTGGTGTAATTTACGTAATTGTTGTAGGTAAGGGTTTGATATTTATTGTTGTTTTGTAAAGGGTTTACGATAATTCGGGTTGTTTTGAAATGTTTAGAAAATTTTCTGTTGATTGGTGAAATGTTTACGATATTCAAGAGTTTGGTAAATTGTTTGAATTCCTGGACCTGTGTATAAATTCGTGAATCTTTGGTAGAAGTTACGAAAGTTGGGAAATGTTGCTCGAGTAATAATTTTATTTGGGAAGTCGTTTCAAAAAGGGTATATAACTTTTTAGAAGTTTAAAAGGGTATTTGATCCCTGCTAGGTATCACAAAGACTGATAGGTGTGCTGTCCCTAGGTGGTCATGGATTTGTCTGAAGTTATATTCCAGTTTAAAGTTGTCTGAAAATTGTAGCGCTTTTAATAACTCGCACATAGAGAGGTGGCTTTGCCGTTGGGTTTGTTTGGATTTAAAGACATAAGCAGGAGAGGGGCGATGAAAGTAGCTTAGGGACGGGAAAAGAGGGGTGTGATTGGTGGTCGGTAGGAAGTAGTTGGATGTGAGTTTTTTGTGGTTGGTCGGCGGTGGTTGGTTGGCGGGTTTGGGTTGGTTGGTTTGTTGTTGGTTGGTTGGTTTTTGGTGTTGGTTGGTTGGGGGTGGTTTTGGTTGGTTGGGGGTTTGGGTTTGGGTTTGGGTTTGGGTTGTTGGTTGGTGGTTTGGGTTTGGGTTGGGGGTTTGGGTTTGGGTTTGGGTTTGGGTTTTTGGTTGGTTGGTGGTTGGTTGGGGGTGGTTGGTTTGGTTTGGGTTTGTTTTGGGTTGGTTTGGGTTTGGTTGGTTGGTTGGTTGGTTTGGGTTTTGGTTGGTTGGTTGGTTTGGTTTGGTTTGGGTTTGGGTTTTGGTTGTTGGTTGGTTGGGTGGGTTGGTTGGTTGCGGGTTGGTTGGTTGGTTGGTTGGGTGGTGGTTTGGTTGGTTTGGTGGTTGGTTGGTTGGTTGGGTTTGGTTTTGGTTGGTTGGTTGGTTGGTTGCTGTTGGTTGGTTGGTTGGGGGTTGGTTGGTTGGTTGGTTGGTTGGTGGTTTGGGTTTGGGTTTGGTGGGGTCGGTTTGGTTGGGTGGGGTTTGGGTTTGGGTTTGGGTTGGTTTTTGGTGGTTTGGGTTTGGGTTTTGGCTGGTTGGTTTGGTTGGTTTGGTTGGTTGGTTGGTTGGTTGGTTGGTTTTGTTTTTGGTTTGGTTGGTTGGTTGGTTGTTGGTTGGTTGGTTGGGTTGGTTGTGTTGGTTGGTTTGGGTTTGGTTTTGGTTGGTTTGGGTTTTGGGGTTTGGGTTTGGGTTTGGGTTTGGGGTTTGGTTGGTTGGTTGGTTGGTTTGGGTTTGGGTTGGTTGTGTTGGTTGGTTGGTTGGGGGTTTTTGGTTGGTTTTTGGTTTTCGGTGGTGGTTGGTGGTGGTTGTTGTTGGGGTTTTTGGGTTTGGGTTGGTGGTTGGTTTGTTGGTTGGTTGTTGGTTGGTTTTGGTTGGGGGTTTGGGTTTGGGTTTTGGTTTTGTTTTGGGTTTGGTTGGTGGTGGTTGGTGGTTTGGTTGTGTTGGTTGGTTGGTTGGTTTGGGTTTGGGTTTTGGTTTGGGTTTGGTTGGTTGGTTGTGGTTGGTTGGTTTTGGGTTTGGTTGTTGTGTTGTGTTTTGTGGTTGGTTGGGGTTGGTGGTTGGTGGGTGGTTGGTGGTTGGTTGGTGTGGTGGGGTTGGGTTGGGGTTGGTGGTTGGTTGGGGTTGGGTTTGGGGGTTGGTGGTGGTTGGTGGTTTGGGGTTGGGGTGGTTGGTTTGGTGGGGGGTTGGTGGGGGTTTGGGTTGGGTGGGGTGGTTGGTTGGTTGGTTGGTTGGTTGGGGGTTGGTTGGGGTGGGTTGGTTGGTTGGTTGGGTCGTGGTCGGTCGGTTGGTTGGGTTGTTGGTGGTGGTTGTGGTTGGTTGGTTGGGTTTGGTTTGGTTGGTTGTGGGGTGGTTGGGTGGGTGGTGTTGGTTGGTGGTTGGTGGTGGGTTGGGTTGGGGGTTGGTGGTTGGTTGGTTGGTTGGTTGGGTGGGTGGTTGGGTTGGTGGGGGGGTTGGTGGGGGTGGTGGTTGGGGGTGGGGGTTGTTGGTTGGTTGGTTGGGGGTTTGGTCGGTTGGGTTTCGGTCGTGGTTTGGTGTTGGTTGGTTTGGGTGTGGTTGGTTGGGTGGTTGGTGTTGGGTTTGGGTGTTTGGGTTGGTTTTGGGTTTGGGTCGGTTTGGGTGTTGGGTTGTTGGTGGTTGGTTGGGTTTGGGTTTGGGTTTGGGGTTGGTGGTTTGGTTGGGGGTTTGGGTGGTTGGGTTGGTTGGTGGTTTGGGTTTTTGGGTGTTGGTCGTGGTGTGGTTTGGGGTTTGGTTGGTGGTCGGTTGGTTGGTTGGGTTTGGTTGGTTGGTTGGGTTGGTTGGTTTGGTTGGGGGTTTGGGTTTGGGTTGGTTGGGGGTTTGGGTTTTTTTTGGTTGGGGGGGGGGGGTTTGGTTGGTTTGGTTGGGTTTGGGTTTGGTTGGTTTGGTGTTGGTTGTTTGGTGGGTTGGTGTTGGTTTGGTTGGTGGTTTTTGGGTTTGGGTTTTTGGGTTGGTTGTTGGTTTGGTTTTTGGGTTTGGGTTTGGTTGGTTGTGTTTTGGTTGTGGTTTTGGTTTGGTTTTGGTTTTGGTTTGGGTTTGGGGTTGGGTTTGGGTTTGGTCTTGGTTGGGTTTGGTTTGGGTGGTTGGTTGGTGGTTGGTTGGTTGGTTGGTTGGTTGGTTGTTGGTTGGTGGTTTTGGTTGTTGTGGTTTGTGGTTGGTTTTTGGGTTTGGGTTTGGGTTGGTTTTGGTTGTTTTTGGTGGATGGTTGGTTGGGTTGTGGTTGTTTGGTTGGTTGTTTGGTGGTTGGTTTGTTGGTTGTGGTTGGTTGGTGGGGGTTGGTTGGTTTGTTGGTTGGTCGGTCGGTTGGTTGGTGGTTGGTTGGTGGTTGGTTTGGGGGTTGGGTTTTTTGGGTTTGTTGGTTGGGGGTAGGTCTTTTCTTTTGGTTTTGGGTTTTGGTGGTTGGTTGGTGGTTGGGGGTTTTGGTTGGTGGTTTGGGGTTGGTGGTTGGTTGTTGGTTGTTTGGTTGGTTGGTTGGTTGGAGGGTTGATTAATTGGTCGGGTTGAAAGCCTTGACGGGATCATTCAGGCTTCAAGTCACCATGCTCCACCATGCAGGATGGCAGGTAATGCTCACAAGTCTCAATGTGTATTACAGAGCTTTATCAAGTCATGACATGATAAAGCTCTTCTCCAGGTGTCTACCATGTGCTCCATTAAAACAGTAAAGTAAATTTAAAGCGCATATATACTGTGGCATACACCCCTCAGGATGTATAATAATAATAATAATAATAATAATAATAATAATAATAATAATAATAATAATAATAATAATAATAATAATATCCTTCACACGCCTTACAGTCATCAAAATGTCCGCCCCTACGTCAGGCTGTCAGCAGGAGTGGTTATGGTGGGCATGGGGTTGTGACAGTAACAGTAAAATGTGGCTCTCATGGTTTCCACTTTGGTTTTACCACACTCCACTGCACCAGTCAAGACTGTGGCACCCCTACGGTGAGTCCTGTTCTCTGCTCCTTACAAAATAATATTTATAACCACTATCACCACCACCACCACTAATACTACTACTACTAGTAGTAGTAGCAGTAGTAGTAATAGTAGTAGTAATAGTAATAGTAATAGTAATAATAATAATATAATAATAATAATAATAATAATAATAATAATAATAATAATAATAATAATAATAATAATAATAATAATACTGGAGATACAATATCGAACTGATCCTAGGGATAAAAAAAGCGTTAATTACTCCTCCTAATGCAGATGATGAGTGTTTGCAGGAGTTACTGTTGGGATCGCCTACCTGGGACGACCCCCAGCTCCTGCAGGGGCTAAGGCAAGAGTTCCTCAAACCACCTAAGAACTTTACCCTCCCGCACCTCTTCCGGAGCACCACCTGGAGAAGGTGGACCAGGAGCTCTTGAAGGTGGTGAAGGCAGTGGTGAGTGAAGAATGTATATGAAGATATATATATTATATATATTTTATATATATATATATAAATAATATATAAATATATATATATATTTATTTTTTTTTTATTATCACACCGGCCGATTCCCACCAAGGCAGGTTTGGGCCCCAAAAAGAAAAACTTTTACCATCATTCACTCCATCACTGTCTTGCCAGAAGGGTGCTTTAAAACTACAGTTTTAAACTGCAACATTAACACCCTCCTTCAGAGTGCAGGCACTGTACTTCCCATCTCCAGGAAATCAAGTCCGGCCTGCCGGGTTTTCCCCGAATCCCCTTCATAAATGTTACTTTGCTCACACTCCAACAGCACGTCAAGTATTAAAAACCATTTGTCTCCATTCACTCCTATCAAACACGCTCACGCATGCCTGCTGGAGTCCAAGCCCCCGCACACAAAACCTCCTTTACCCCCTCCCCCAACCCTTCCTAGCCGACCCCTACCCCGCCTTCCTTCACTACAGACTGATACGCTCTTGAAGTCATTCTGTTTCGCTCCATTCTCTCTAATGTCCGAAACCACCTCAACAACCCTTCCCAGCCCTCTGGGCAACAGTTTTGGTAATCCCGCACCTCCTCCTAACTTCCAAACACGAATTCCTGCATTATATTCACCACCACACATTGCCCTCAGACATGACATCTCCACTGCCTCCGCCTTCTCCTCGCTGCAACATTCATCACCCACGCTTCACACCCATATAAGAGCGTTGGTAAAACTATACTCTCATACATTCCCCTCTTTGCCTTCCAAGGACAAAGTTCTTTGTCTCCACAACTCCTAAGTGCACCACTCACTCTTTTTCCCTCATCAATTCTATGATTCAAACCCCATCTTTCATAGACCCATCCGCTGACACTCCACTCCCAAATATCTGAATACGTTCACCTCCTCCATACTCTCTCCCTCCAATCTGATATTCAATCTTTCATCACCTAATCTTTTGTTATCCTCATAACCTTACTCTTTCCTGTATTCACCTTTAATTTTTTTTCTTTTGCACACCCTAAAACCAAATTCATCCACCAATCTCTGCAACTTCTCTTCAGAATCTCCCAAGAGCACAGTGTCCCTCAGCAAAGAGCAGCTGTGACAACTCCACTTGGTGTTGATTCTTTATCTTTTAACTCCACGCCTCTTGCCAAGACCCCCGCATTTACTTCTCTTACAACCCCATCTATAAATATATTTAAAAAAACCACGGTGACATCACACATCCTTGTCTAAGGTCTAACTTTACTGGGAAAAATTTCCCTCTTTCCTACATACTCTAACTTGACCTCACTATCCTCGTAAAAACTCTTCACTGCTTTCAGTAACCTACCTCCTACACCAACACTTGCAACATCTGCCACATTGCCCCCTATCCACCCTGCTAAAGCCTTTTCCAAATCCATAAATGCCACAAAGACCTCTTTAGCCTTATCTAAATACTGTTCACTTATATGTTTCACTGTAAACACCTGGGCCAAACACCCCTACCTTTCCTAAAGCCTCCTTGTTCATCTGCTTTCCTATTTCTCCGTCTTACTCTTAAAATTTTTTCAATTATAACTCACCATACACTTTAAACCCGGTACACTCAACAGACTTATCCCCCTAAATTTTTGCACTCTTTTTTTATCCCTTTGCCTTTAACAAAGGAAATATGCATGCTCTCTGCCAATCCCTAGGTAGTTAGGTAAGACACATATGCAACAGTTAGGTATCTTTATTGTGAAACGTTTTTACAATAAAGATACCTAACTGTTGCATATGTGTCTTACCTAACAACCTGTCGGTATTTTATACCATTTTAATGTCAATCCCTAGGTACCTTACCCTCTTCCATACATTTATTAAATAATTGCACCAACCACTCCAAAACTATATCCCCACCTGCTTTTAACATTTCTATCTTTATCCCATCAATCCCGGCTGCCTTACCCCCTTTCATTTTACCTACTGCCTCACGAACTTCCCCACACTCACAACTGGCTCTTCCCCACTCCTACAAGATGTTATTCCTCCTTGCCCTATAACACGAAATCACAGCTTCCCTATCTTCATCAACATTTAACAATTCCCAAAATATTCCTTCCATCTTCCCAATACCCCTAACTCTCCATTTAATAACTCTCCTCTCCTATTTTTAAACTGACAAATCCATTGTTCTCTAGGCTTTCTTAACTTGTTAATCTCACCCCCAAAACTTTTTCTTATTTTCAACAAAATTTGTTGATAACATCTCACCCACTCTCTCATTTGCTCTCTTTTACATTGCTTCACCACTCTCTTAACTTCTCTCTTTTTCTCCATATACTCTTCCCTCCTGCATCACTTCTACTTTGTAAAAACTTCTCATATGCTAACTTTTTCTCCCTTACTACTCTCTTTACATCATCATTCCACCAATCGCTCCTCTTCCCTCCGCACCCACTTCCTGTAACCACAAACTTCTGCTGAACACTCTAACACTACATTTTTAAACCTACCCCATACCTCTTCGACCCCATTGCCTATGCTCTCATTAGCCCATCTATCCTCCAATAGCTGTTTATATCTTACCCTAACTGCCTCCTCTTTTAGTTTATAAACCTTCACCTCTCTCTTCCCCGATGCTTCTATTCTCCTTGTATCCCATCTACCCTTTTACTCTCGTGTTAGTACAACTAGAAAGTGATCTGAAAATATCTGTGGCCCCTTATAAACATGTACATCCTGAAGTCTACTCAACAGTTTTTATCTACCAATACATAATCCAACAAACTACTGTCATTTCGCCCTACATCATATCGTGTATAAATTTTTATCCTCTTTTTCTTAAAATATGTATTACCTATAACTAAACCCCTTTTTATACAAAGTTCAATCAAAGGGGTCCCATTATCATTTACACCTGGCACCCAAACCTTACCTACCACACCCCCCTCTAAAAGTTTCTCCTACTTTAGCAATTCAAGTCCCCTACCACAATTACTCTCTACTTGGTCAAAGGCTCCTATACATTCACTTAAAATCTCCCAAAATCTCTCTCTCTCCTCTGCATTCCTCTCTTCTCCAGGTGCATACACGCTTATATATATATATATATATTATAAAAATATAATATATATATTATAATTTATATATATATATATATATAATATATATTTTATTTTATATATTATATATATATATATGAGAGAGAGAGAGAGAGAGAGATACTAATACTTCATGTGTTGGCAGCTAGGTAAGGTGAACTTTGTGGTGGGGGTGACTGGTGTTTCTTCAGCTTTGGTGAGGGCAGTTGGGGGGAATTCGGGACTCTGGGTGGACCCTCAACCAGAGTACCAACCAGGTGGATCCCCCCTCCCTCACCTGTGGTACTCCCACACCTGCCTCTCCTCCACCGTCCCTTACCTGGTGAGTCTTGAAGACCAGGTTAATTCTGCTGATTATCTGAAATTTTTCTTTATTTAATGTTATTGTTGATTTTTATATAAGAATTTATTATTATTATTAACTTTATTATTATTAATTATCATTGTTAATATTATTATGAAATTAATTTTTTAGAAACATCTGCTACATTTCACGTCAAATATTAAACTTATTTTTTCATAACATATAATTAAATATTTTATAAATAACACCAGAAGCTCATTTTTATTTAATTTTCTCTATGCAGAGACCGGAGCATCTATTAGCAGAAGGAGGATCGAGTCTTCATCGTTCCTTGTGCCAAATGGTCCCCAGAGGGTTGATATATTGACTTTTTCCTGCAGAACAAACAGCAACAACAGTGTGTGAGTCTGGCCTCTCTGTTGCACGCAGTTGGTCGCCCGTCTGTTGATCTGGTGCTCAGCCCCACCCTTGATGCGCCCGGTGATGCAAGGGACTCTGAAATGATACAACCGTCCTCCTCGGGTGAGTACGAACTCCCCAGCTCCTCTTCTTCTCTCAGTCTGAGTAAGATTCCCCTTCCCCCCTGCAGTTCCTTCAGTCCCTGCAGTTCTTTCAGTCCCTCCAGTGTAGGCACGATCTTCAGTTCCTTCAGTGCCTCTGTTGTAAGCACGACCTCCAGTTTCTTCAGTCCCTCTAGTGCGAGCACGACCTCCAGTTCCTTCAGTCCCTTTAGTGTAAGCATGACCTCCAGTTCAGTCCCTCTAGTGTAAGCATAAACTACAGTTCAGTCCCTCTAGTGCAAGCACGACCTACAGTTCAGTCCCTCTAGTACAACCATGACCTACGGTTCAGTCCCTCTAGTGCGAGCACGACCTCCAGTTCCTTCAGTCCCTTTAGTGTAAGCATGACCTCCAGTTCAGTCCCTCTAGTGCAAGCACGACCTACAGTTCAGTCCCTCTAGTACAACCATGACCTACGGTTCAGTCCCTCTTGTGCGAGCACGACCTTCAGTTCCTTCAGTCCCTCTAGCGCAAGCACGACCTACAGTTCAGTCCCTCTAGTGTAAACACGACCTCCCTTCCAGTTCCATTGTTCTACTTCGGTAACTTGCAAAAGGATGAACTGGTAACCTGAGACAGTTCACCGTCATCAAAGAAGTGTGAAATGCGCAGCTGAGACTTTCTTGAACATTCCTGTTTCTGACTTTAATGCCATTTTGGGAGGATTACATTGTTCAATATATATATATATTGTGTATTTCACTTTTTTTCTTTTGTTTCTGCTATTGTTTTCCAATTTCTTCCCTTAACTTCTCCAGCTTCTCACTTCACAGTTCTGCCTCCATGTACTTTGGATTTGCTTTTGTTTTTAATTCATGTTAAACGCTAAACCCATATGGGTCATTCAGCGCAAGACGTGGTGGAGGCTTGATCCTCCGTCTGTATTCACGTATACTCTCCTTACCCTGGAATACCTCAAGCTTACGCCATTCCTTCGGCAGGTGGTGCTGGTGAAGCGAACAGACTCCCTGGAACCTTTGGTGGACCAATACTTGGATCGCATCGTGGGACGACACGACGTTGGAAACGCAACCTTTGTATTTTTCAAGCAATAGCAGATGCTGAATGTAACCTTTGTATCTCTCAAGCAATAGCAGATGCTGAATGTAATCTTTGTATCTCTCAAGCAATAGCAGATGCTCAATGTAACCTTTGTATTTTTCAAACAGCAGCGGTTGCTGAATGTTCCACAACTGCTCCTGCTCCTCCTCCTTCTTCCTGACTTAGGTGTTCGACTACTGGAGATCCTTAACGTCCAGTCTTTGCGTAAACTGGATCACTGAAGGATGCTTTAATCCCTGATATGTGGATCAGAGGGAACTCTCAGCGTATAATACACTACGAGACATGAACTTCTCGACCTATATACACTGGAGATATACACTTCTCGTGCATAGACTGTCAGGGGCAGTGTGAGGATTCTACTCCCATGTGATTCTTCGACTCTTCCTCAAAGATTAGGCGAAGCTTAGTACTTCTAACACTGAGTGAAGCTTAGATCTTCCTCAAACATTTGGGTGAAATTTTTAAACCTTGTGTGCCTGTTTGCCTGGGAGTAGATAGGCACGAAACCAAACGAAGAGCTTCAATAGAGTTGACATATATATATATATATATATATATATATATATATATATATTATATATATATATATATATTATATATATATATATATATATAATATGTCGTGCCGAATAGGCAGAACTTGCGATCTTGGCTTAAATAGCAACGCTCATCTTGCCATATAGGACAAGTGAAAATTTGTGTATGCAATAATTTCGCCAAAATCATTCTGAACCTAACGAAAAAAATATATATGATTGTGTTTGTTTAGTACTAAATTATTGTGAACGTATTTAAAATATATTTAGTTGGGTTAGGCTAAAATAAATTGCGCTTGTTATAATAAGGTTAGGTAAGTTTTCTAAGATCCTTTTGGTGCAAAATTATAAATTTTTACATCAACATTAATGAAAAAAATATATCTTTAAACGTATAAGAGAAAATTTTAGAAAGGACTTAATTTTAAATGAGTTCTTGCTAATTGACCAGTTTTGCATATTCGGCACGACATATATTATATATATATATATATATATATATATATATATATATATATATATATATATATATATATATATATATATATATATATATATATATATATATATATATATACAAATTATTACATCAAAAATTCTCTGTTATTTGGAAATTTTCATAGTAAATAAAACATAAACACACAACAAACATACAATAAACACACGACAAACATACAAGCACACAAGAGATCCACAGGTGAGAACACAAACAGGTGAGGCCACTGAAAGATCCGGCGTCTCTCATTTCCTCTCCTCCCCCCACTCCCTCATTACCCCCTCCCCCACTCCTTCCCCCTTGACACGTTCATTACTAAGAATGGAAAGAAAAACCTGAGGATGATTTCCCCACCTCCAAGACACTTCTTCCACTATGAACATAAATAACTCTGAGGCTGCTGAAGAAACCTGTTGTCATGGCTGAGGACTGGATGGCATCCCCATGACACGAGGGCTGGGGGTGGGCTTGAGGTGGGCTTTGGGGTGGGCTGGGGTGAACTTGAGGTGGGCTAGGGGTGGGCTGGGGTGGGCTTGTGGTTGGCTAGGGGTGGACTTAGGGTTCTTTGCAAATAAAATTTTGCCTCCTTTGTCATTGGAAAACTGGTCTTAACAGCTCCTGGCCCCGCCTCTTCACTGATCGCTACTGGGTCCTTTCTCTCCCTGCTCCATGAGCTTTATCATACCTCGTCTTAATGCTATGTATGGTTCCTGCCTTCACTATGTCACTTGCCGGACTATTCCACTTCCTGACAACTCTATGGCTGAAGAAATACTTCCTTACATCTCTTTAATTCATCTGGAACATCCTGTTTCTGTCTATCCTGTCAATATGTGTGTGTGTGTGTGTCCTTGCTGTGATTACTGGTGTTGAGCTCCAACACTTGGCCTCTCCTCAAGAAGTTTAATCCCTGTTCTCAGCCTAACTTCTTGCAAGAGTCTTGAGTATTAGTGCAGTTATGTTGAGTCGAGTGAGAACACGACTGTTATATTCTGGTAAGAAGTGTGAACATGGTTTGCATACAGAGTGTGTATTATTCTTATTCTCCCTCATTATTATTATTATTGTTGTTTTTTATTATCCTTAACTCCATTCCCGAACCAAGAAGGATACCGTAATTTGCCACAGTATCAGCAACTTCGACTTTGCTGATGATGCAATATTGGTTTTATATTATGCAGAGTGCTTCTTAAAAACATCACCAGGAATCTTTTTTAAATTTTTGAATGTCTCATGTACGTATGTCTCGTGTACGTATGTCTCTTAGACGTATGCTTGAGGTACTTATGTCTCAGGTATGTACGTCCCGGGTACGTATTTCAGACATGAAAAGAAGATTGACATTTTTGAGGCTGGAACCACATCAGCTGTGTTATCCACAACTGGATTATAAAACGAGGAGCTAAATGGTGGGGTTGGAGGGAGTGGAGGCAACAGAAGAAGTGGTAGTAATAAATGGAGTGGTGGTAATAAAAGTGGTAGAGGCAAGAGAAGTACAGGTGATAAGAGAAGTCGTGGAAGTATAAATACCTCTCAATGGATCCTATGAAAGAGGTCACGTGTTCAGCGGAAGATCATCATCTACTATAAATATATGTGTTGTTTGATGCCTGAGATAGTGAGTGGGGGGGGTTGCTGGGGGGGTTAAGAGGGGGAAGGGGATTCTTCTCTCTTCCCCCTCTTCTCTTTCTCTCTTGGAGTGTACCTCCCTACCCGGTGGGTGTTAGGTGCACTCCAAGAGAGAGAGAGAGAGAGAGAGAGAGAGAGAGAGAGAGAGAGAGAGAGAGAGAGAGAGAGAAGGTAGCTAGGTAGTGGATGTAACGCTCCTGGCTGACGGGCACTTAGAGGATCCTACACTGCCGGAGGGTAGGGAGGGGTTCTAATACTATATATAACGGACTGCTGCCTCATACCTACATTTCCAGTCGTATCAGCACTCACACAGTCAGTCAGGTAAGCACTTTCAACGTTAGTTCATTCGGTGTTCAGCCATCTTCTTGTACAATGTATGACGTTCTGCATGCCAACATTTCTCGTAACCTGTCCACGTGAGCTGTATTTCAAAAAGCCCTAAATCCGAGCGGGTCCTTCAGCGCAAGGAGTGGTGGAGGCTCGATTCTCCGTCCGTTAATCGGAACTCGATCTCTGGCCAAACAGGCTGTTGGTGATCACCCGGCAACTCATGTGGAAACCTGGTCCCCCAATCTGCTTTCTCGTGTTTAGAATCTCCAATGATCAGTAATTCTATATGGGTCGTATTCAGTTTGAAATTCTCTTCAGTCCTCTTGGGGTTTTATTCCAAGAAACGGGTAAAACCATTACTGCCTAAGGCATTACACCTGTTAAGTTTAAATTGGTCAAACTGGTACCCTCACAGCCCAAATCAAATCCGAACTTTTCTGAAAAGTTCCTCACGGGTTTAAGCTGATCTAGAGCGGCATTCCACATATTTCACGGAAATCATTCTCTCGGTCTATTAGATAAAACTACCAAATTCTACCAGTGTGTCGCTCTCTAACGAAGTGAAATTTCGTTCCAGCAAAACACACTAGTGGTAAAAATTTGAAGATACCAAGAAGAGACATTTTCCATTTATCACACAAAAACCAATAGCCTTCATTTTTTCAACTGTTCGAAACTTGACCAATTTTCACCTACTAGTACAAAGCTTCAACCCATGAAGAATCTTCCTTTAAGTTTGACATCATTCGGAAAACACATTCTCAAGTTATCACACTGAAAAAAAAAATCACAATTTTTGTTTTTAATTTACAGTCTTATAGCAATTTAAGTCTTATCTTAACTAAAATACGCTCACGCTAAAATTTTGAAGCCTATCAGAAGAGCCGGTCTCCGTTATTCACACATAAACCATGAAGATATATAAGAAATCTTATCACCACTTTTAGCATTCATTTCTCGGCTAATACCTCACATCTTGACCGAGGTGTGTGTACATTGAGAGGCACATTTCTTTGAGTGTATATACACTGACAGGTGTATATCTCTCAGTGTATATAAATTGATGATGTATCAGTGTAAAAACTGACAGGTATATATCTCTCAGTGTATATACACTGACAGGTGTATATCTCTGTATATATACACTGACAGGTGCATAACTCTCCGTGTATATACACTGACAGGTTTATATCTCAGTGTATATACATTGATAGGTGCATATCACCCAGTGTACATATACTCCGAGATGTTTGTACATTCCTTATTGGAGAGGCTAAGTGTTGTAGAATTTACTGGCAAACGACAGTCTGTCTCACTAGGAATCTTAAACATTAAATCTAACAAACTTCACAACTAACTCCCAAAAATTAATTAAAGGCCTTAACACTTGATGATAAAGGACTGACAGACACATCAGCCGGTTTTCAACTGGTGAATCAACCTTGACATGGGAGAAGAGATGGACCTTCCTATCACGGGCCAGTACACTCGTATTTCCATTTTCTAACGTAATAGTATTAGATTAATGTAATATATCATATAATATTCACTGGACTCAAGGGTTAAGGGATATAATAGGATCCCTTTGTTTATTTTCCTCAGTGGGATCCAGGGAACCTAATTTGAAGAGTTATGAGTTATGAACTGTTTCTCATTCTTTTGTTTATCTTTCAGGATGACTTGGTTAGCAGTGGCTGTCGTGGTGGTGGTGGTCTGTCTCCTGGAACCATCACAGGCAAGCCGACCTTATGGAGGTGGGGTAGGAGGCCTCCATAAGGGTGGTGGCTTTGGAGGTGGCGGAAGCTTTGGTGGCTTGGGAAGCGGTGGACTTGGTGGCAGTGGATTTGGCGGCGGCAAAGGTCCAGGCTTCGGAGGTGGTGGTGGATTTGGCGGTGGATTTGGCGGCGGCAAAGGCCCAGGCTTCGGAGGTGGTGGTGGATTTGGCGGTGGATTTGGCGGCGGCAAAGGCCCAGGCATCGGAGGTGGTGGTGGATTTGGCGGCGGCAAAGGCCCAGGCTTCGGAGGTGGCGGTGGATTTGGCGGCAGTGGAATTGGCGGCGGATTTGGCGGCAGTGGAATTGGCGGCGGATTTGGCGGTGGCAAAGGCCATGGCGGCAAAGTCGGTGGCTACGGACGTTAAACCTCGACAAAGCACAAAGCACTTACCCTGACAGACACGAACATCATCCCCACTGACAATAAACACGTCGACTGATCGTCTGGAAAATTCAACAGTTCCACGAATCTACTAACGCGAGGAACCTAGTCAACCCCAACACGTCAGTCAGATTCAAGAAAAAGTCTTCACGAATTTTCTTTCTCTGTGATTGTTTCTAAATTAGCGAATGTATTTATTTCAGAGTTACTTAAAAGATTGTGTAAAATGATATTAAATTTAAATATTTATACTAACAATTCATTTGGCCAACAAGAATTATTACATCAATAAAAATAGGTATAATTTGGAAATAAAGTGTCATCTATTTATAAAACTTATTATGTACCTGGTATACTTAATATATGCAGCGGGAGAGTTGACAACACTCCTGGTGCGGTCGATAGGCTTCAAACCCCATGAACCAACCTCACTAACTAGAGCTGAATAAACTTCTTATGATTCATTAAAGTTAACTATCTAGTACCCAAATTCATGATAATTTTGTCCCATAAATCACGAAAAAAGGCTATACAAAATTCAGAGGAGTGATAAATGGGGAAAAAAAATTCTGAGCCTAGTTTTTCCGATAAAAAAAAGTGGGTTTTCAAGAGAGATAGAAGATATTCGTGACTTAATTTCGTTTTTTTAATACAGAGGCTTTTGTTTTGTTGAATTTAGGAGCTATGGTAGGCACCATGAACCATGGTGCCTAGCAGAGCAGTGTCTTACACTACTATACTGTACCATGAACCATGGTACCTAGCATAGCAGTGTCTTACACTACTATACTGTACCATGAACCATGGTGCCTATGCAGAGCTGTGTCTTACACTACTATACTGTACCATGAACCATGGTACCTAGCACAGCAGTGTCTTACACTACTATACTGTACCATGAACCATGGTGCCTAGCAGAGCAGTGTCTTACACTACTATACTGTACCATGAACCATGGTACCTAGCACAGCAGTGTCGTACACTACTATACTGTACCATGAACCATGGTGCCTAGCACAGCAGTGTCTTACACTACTATACTGTACCATGAACCATAGAGTCTAGCACAGCAGTGTCTTACACTACTATACTGTACCATGAACCATGGTGCCTAGCACAGCAGCGTCTTACACTACCATACTGTACCATGAACCATGGTACCTAGCACAGCAGTGTCTTACACTACTATACTGTACCATGAACCATGGTACCTAGCACAGCAGTGTCGTACACTACCATACTGTACCATGAACCATGGTGCCTAGCAGAGCAGTGTCTTACACTACTATACTGTACCATGAACCATGGTACCTAGCACAGCAGTGTCTTACACTACTATGCTGTACCATGAACCATGGTGCTAGCAGAGCAGTGTCTTACACTACTATACTGTACATGAACCATGGTACCTAGCACAGCAGTGTCGTACACTTATAACTGTACCATGAACCCATGGTGCCTAGCACAGCAGTGTCTTACACTACTATACTGTACCATGAACCATAGAGTCTAGCACAGCAGTGTCTTACACTACTATACTGTACCATGAACCATGGTGCCTAGCACAGCAGCGTCTTACACTACCATACTGTACCATGAACCATGGTACCTAGCACAGCAGTGTCTTACACTACTATACTGTACCATGAACCATGGTACCTAGCACAGCAGTGTCGTACACTACCATACTGTACCATGAACCATGGTACCTAGCACAGCAGTGTCTTACACTACTATACTGTACCATGAACCATGGTGCCTAGCACAGCAGTGTCTTACACTACCATACTGTACCATGAACCATGGTGCCTAGCACAGCAGTGTCTTACACTACCATACTGTACCATGAACCATGGTGCCTAGCACAGCTGTGTCTTACACTACCATACTGTACCATGAACCATGGTGCCTAGCACAGCAGTGTCTTACACTACCATACTGTACATGAACCATGGTGCTAGCACAGCTGTGTCTTACACTACCATACTGTACCATGAACCATGGTGCCTAGCACAGCAGCGTCTTACACTACCATACTGTACCATGAACCATGGTGCCTAGCACAGCAGTGTCTTACACTACCATACTGTACCATGAACCATGGTGCCTAGCACAGCTGTGTCTTACACTGCCATACTGTACCATGAATCATGGTGCCTAGAACAGCAGTGTCTTACACTACCATTCTGTACCATGAACCATGGTGCCTAGCACAGCAGTGTTTTGCACTACCATACTGTACCATGAACCATGGTGCCTAGCACAGCTGTGTCTTACACTGCCATACTGTACCATGGACCATGGTACCTAGCATAGCAATGTCTTACACTGCCATACTGAACCAGTAACCATGGTACCTAACACAGCAGTGTTTTACACTACCATATTGTACCATAAACCATGGTGCCTAACATAGCAGTGTCTTACACTACCATACTGTAAGATGAAACATGGTATCTCACACTACCATACTGCACCATGAACCCTGGTGCCTAAACTAGTAGCCTCTCACACCACATACTGTACCATAAACCCTGACCGCCTAGCATAGCAGTGCCTTACACTACCATACTGTACCATGAACAATGGTGCCTCACACTACCATACTGTACGATGGTGCCTAGCGCAGCAGTACCTCACTACTATTCTGCACCATGAATACTGGAGCTTGGCACAGAAGTGCCTTGCACTACCATACTGTATCATGAACCATGGTTCCTCACACTACCATACTATACCATGGTGCCTAGCACAGCAGTACCTTACACTACCATACTATATCATGAACCATGGTGCCTCACACTACCATACTATACAATGGTGCCTAGCACAGCAGTACCTTACACTACCATACTGAACCATGAACCATGGTGCCTAGCACAGCTGTGCCTTACATTACCATACCGAACCATCAACAGGTTAAAATGAGTAAGCAAATAATAAAAATAAGAGTGGAACCATAGGTAAAAAAATGACAGACTTTTAATTAATTCATGGGGCAGCTCTACGCTCTTAAAGAGTTACAGAACACCTGATGTATGGCAAGAAACTAGGTTTGCTAGGTTTGATCCAGAGCTTCTCCCCATCTTTATGGTACCCCTGTAGGATAGAAGAGAGAACTCGTAGTACTAGGTAGTACTCTGAGGCCTGAGACGATATTCATGTGTTGTGGATCTCTTGAAATGCGATATATCTGAGTATCGCGTTTATTAAATAGTTTTACTATGTAGCTCATACCTATCCCGCGGGTGGTAGTCAAGATATTACAGGGACACATAATGATGCGTCCAGGGACTGGGTTCCAGAAGTTAAGGTTGGGGCTTCATGCTTAACGACGTAGACAGACTGGAGGTAAAGTTCGCTAAGCGAGAAAATTACGTTAAGCGAATTGCATTTTCCCCGCGGAAACCAATGTTAAATTAATTTTTTCACTGATGAAATTAAAAAAAGTTTGCTCACCAGAGATATTGTTACTGTTTTTGTGTACACAGAGTGGTATTTTACTCTCATTTTATGGATGCATAACACTAAAAATGAAAAATTACGAGAGTTGCGACGGCTCCCAGGCCGACCTCTGTTGACTTGAGGAGTTCCGAAGCCTCTTCAAACGTCGTAACCTTACGTCACTTAGAACAGAGAAGGAACGCAAGCAAAGGAATCAAAGTAGTGGCAGTAATATACATAGTGGTAGCAACAGAGTTAGAAATGATAATGCAAGTAGAAGCAACAGTAGTAGTAGTAGTAGTAATAACGGAAACAGTCGTAGTAATAAAAACAACACTGGCGGTAATACTGTCACTATCATAGTCAAGAAGTGAAGCGAGAATGAGTAGAGGAGAAAGTTAGAAAATAAATGTTATCTCTTCATCAGACACAACTGTGGGTTAATTGATCATTATAGTGAAGTATTCTTCAAGGTAAACAGGTGTGTTTTTTCTCCTGTTCTTTATACACTCGCTGGGAAGTTTGATGACTTTCTGAATGTACGTTCAGACAGAAGTGAATCTTAACCTGGAGAGGCTGCTAATGAGAAAAAAAAAATGATATTTTCTGCACTAACAAATATTACGACAAAAATCGGTTTAAAAATGTAGTGGATTCAACCAAAAATTTATTCATAAAATCAAACGAAAATAGATTTCAACAAAAATCAGTCATATAACAAGAGTTTGTACTAGCCTTCGCAGGCAGGGAGAGTGCCAGAGTTTTGTCGTTATGTTTACTAGCACAGGAACTATATTTTGTCATGGGAAATATTGTTACATGAGTTTTATTTATGTGGCAGCTCATCTGTTGATTGGGAAAGAGAGGCTGCAGGTGGGCAGGAAGGGGTTCCGACACTCCTGGAGGCTTGAGAGGGGATACAACCCTCCAGGCTGGGGAGAGATAGGGAGATCTAACGCTTCTCCCTGGGGGCAGGGAGAGGATATAACACCCCTCGAGGCTAGAGAAGGGGATACATCCCTCCAGGCTGGGGACTGACAGGTGATGTATCACTTCTCCCTGGGGGAAGGGAGAGGATATAACACCCCTGGAGGCTAGAGAAGGGGATACAACCATCCAGGCTGGGGGAAGATCGGGGGATCTAACACTCCTCCATGAGAGCAGGGAGGGGATGTAGCTCTCCTAGGGGAAGGGGGGACGGAAATCTGGTAGTCTCGGAGACTATATATATATATATATATACACCTGACAGTTAGACTACTGGCCCACACCGTCATTGCCACGCGTCTCCCAGTCCACACCCTCACGTAAGGTCCTACACCTGCTGTTCTCTCTTGTTCGCTCAGTGTTGACATAACTTGCTGCACGCGGTGTAAATCTCTTTCCCTGAAGAGCAAATTTTCAGGATGCAGTAATTGTTCATAATGAATTGCATCTCAGTTGTCAAATACAGTATTTGGTAGACAGAGGTTGGTATATATGGAGTTTTATAGGTTTGTATATTTTAGTGTACATTGACCGAGAGGTTTATATATTCAACGTATTACCCCAAAAGGGGTGTTATTCCGTGTATATTACATTTGGTATGTATTTTTAAAAAACGTAAAATCCTAACGGGTCATATATTGGTGTATCACAAAGACAGGTAGTATTTTTCAGTAAAATTACAGTGCATGTGTTATGTATTTTCTATTAGGGGGAATAAGTTTTTTTTGTTTGAAATTCAGATGTTCGATGAGGACAACTTTAATGCCCAAAAAAGTGTTGTTAGGTTCTCCAGTGAAAACAAAAACCAAAAACCCCAAACACGGAACGGATAAAGGATAAAGGGAAAACTAATGTTGGCCCTGGCTGGGCGAAAAGTCATTCGCTTTTCATTTTCTGAATTAAAAACTGTGCCTTGATGGAGATGAGGAGTGACCCCCTTTGTACCAACACGCCTTAATAATTAGTTGATTGAAGACGTAGAGGATTCAGTCTGTTCTTGTTTGTTTTTTTCAGGGGGATAAAGTACCCTTTTTGAGAGATACACGATTAGCTTTTTTCTGTTGTTTGTTTATTTTCTTCAGGGGGATCAAATACATTATTTTTTTTTCCTCAGGATACGAAACATTTTGTTAAGAGGCTCTTTCTTGAAGAGTTATGGGACATGAACCGTGTCTCATTCATTTGTGTGTAGCTATGAACTGTTTCTCATTCGTTTGTTTATCTTACAGGTGATGGGGGTAGTGGCTGCCCTCTGGTGGCGGTGGTCTGCCTCCTGGAACCTCCAAGCTCCCCCGGCCTTATGGAGGCTACGGACCTCCAAAACTCGGAAGTGGCATTAAGGGTGGTGGCGTCAAATTCCCTAGCAAAGGAGGCGGAGGAGGCATCGGTGGCGGAGGCATCGGTGGCGGAGGCATGGGGTGGCGGAGGCCCCGGTGGGGGAGGATGGGTGGGGGGCATCGGTGGCGGAGGCATCGGGGGCGGAGGGGCCGGGTGGGCATCGGTGGTGGGGCATCGGTGGCGGTGGGGGGCCCACATTGGCGGAGGGGGGGGCCAGGGTGGCGGGGTGGCTTGGTGGTGGAGGGGCAAATTCCCCTGGCGGTGAAGGAGGTGGTGGTGGCATCGGTGGCGGTTATTATTGGAGGCGGGACAAATTCCTGACTTAGGGGTGGGGGGGTGGAATTGGAGGGGGAAATTGGAGGTGGAATTGGGAAAGGTGGAATAGGTGGTGGAAATTCCCTGGTGGTGGTGGGGGAAATTTGGGTGGGGGAATTTAGGGGGAATAGGGGGTGGTGGTGGAATTGGAGGTGGAATGGGTGGGGGCGGTGGCAAATTCCCGGTGGTGGGGGAATTGGGGTGGAATTAGTGGTGAATAGGGGGGGGTAGTGGAAAATTCCCTGGTGGCGGTGGGGTGGAATTGGAGGTGGAATGGGGGGGGTGGTGGGGGAAATTTGGTGGTGGAATAGGTGGTGGTGGTGGAATTGGGGGTGAATAGGTGGTGGTGGTGGCAAATTCCCTAGTGGTGGGGGAAATGGTGGGGGAAATTTTTGTGGTGAAATAGGTGGTGGGGGTGGAAAATTTCCCCTGGGGGTGGTGGAATTTAGGGGTGAAATAGGTGGTGGGGTGGGGGAAAATTTCCCCTGGTGGCGGTGGTGGTTGGGTGGTGGTGGTGGTGGGGGTAAATTTGGGTGGTGGAATAGGTGGTGGGGTGGAATTGGTGGTGGAATAGGTGGTGGGGGTGGAATTGGTGGTGGAATGGGTGGTGGTGGTGGCAAATTCCTGGTGGCGGTGGTGGAAATTGGTGGTGGAATAGGGGGGTGGGGGAAATTCCCCGGGTGGGGGGTGGGGAAATTTGGTGGTGGAATAGGTGGTGGGGTGGAATTGGGGGGGGAATAGGTGGTGGTGGTGGAATTTGGTGGTGGAATGGTGGGGGTGGGGAATTGGTGGGGAATAGGGGTTTGGTGGGGGAAAAAATTCACTGGTGGGTGGCGGAATTTGGAGGCGGGACATAAGTGGCGGATTGGAATTGCCCCAGGTTCGGGGGTGGGGCGGCGGCGGGGGGGGGGGCGGCGGCATGGAGGAGCAAAGGAGGCACGGGGGAGAAAAGGAGGGCAAAAGGGGTATGGACGTTAACCCCCGACAAGGGCCAAGGTTCCCCTCCCCCCCATAAAACTCGGGGGATCAATAAAGAAAAAATTCTCAAAAACGTCATTTTTTTTTTTAATTTCCGACGGTTAAAATTTGGAAATTTTTTTTATTGGAAAAAATTAAATATGTTAAAATCCCAATTGAAAATTTTGAATCAAATTTTGATAAAAAAATTTCAAGAAATTAAAAATTTTTTTTAGAAAATTTCATTTTGAAATTTTCATAAACCCAAAAATGTCGGAAATTTAAAATGTAATTTATATAAATTAAATGTCTTTAAATATTAATAATGATTGTTTCTTTTATGAATATAAAATAAAGCAAAAGTAAAAAAATAATTAGAAAAAATTACTTTAAATAATTACTTTAAAAAAAATGTTTTTCAACTTTTTTTTTTTTTCCCGGAAGACAAAAAAAAACATACAGTATATACAGATATACAGTATACTACAGTATACTACAGTATACTAAGTATATACGTTTAATACGTATACTACAGTATCTCGTATACGCCCTGCTACAGTATACACGCATGTTACGTTACACAGCATGTACATTACACGCATGTACAGTATACACACCTGCTACAGTTACACAGCGTTACGTATACACAGATGTTACTTTTTCACAGCATGCTACAGTATACACAGCATGTTACATATACACCAGTCAGTATAACAGCAGTACAGTATACACGCATGTTACAGTTACACAGAGCTAAGTTTTCACGCATGCTACAGTATACACACCATGCTACAGTTACACAGCATGTTACAGTTTTTCACAGCATGCTACGTATACCGCTGCTCAGTATACCGATGCTTTCGTTACACAGCATGTACGTTACCACCATGTCAGTATAACAGCATGCTCAGTATACCCAAACCCTGCTACTATACACACCATGCACAGTTACACAGCTGCTACAGTATACACACCCTGCTACAGTTACACGCATGCCACAGTTACACGCATGTAAAATTAACAGCATGCTACAGTATACACAGCTGTACAGTATAAACAGCATGCTACAGTAACACAGCATGCTACAGTTACACAGATGTTTCAGTTACACAGCATGTACAGTATACACGATGTACAGTATACACACCATGCTACAGTTACCCGCATGTCAGTAACAAGCATGCACATTACACAGCATGCTACAGTATAAAAACCCCTGTACAGTATACACGCAGCTACAGTATACACAGCATGCTACAGTAACACACCATGCTACAGTATAACGCTGCTACAGTTTACCAGCGTGCTACGTATACACAGCTGCTACAGTTACACACCATGTCGTATACACGATGTACAGTTCACACCCTGCTACAGTATACCAGCATGCTACAGTATACACACCCTGCTACAGTTTTACACACCGTCAGTTACACGCCCCTACATATACACAGATGCTCAGTATAACAGCATGCTACGTAAAAAAAAACCATTACAGTATACACACCATGCTACAGTATAAAAGCGCTACAGTAACCAGCATGCTACGTATACACAGCTGTACAGTTCACAGCATGTACAGTATACACACCCTGTACAGTATACACAGCATGCTCGTATACACACCATGTACATATACACAGCATGCTCAGTTACACAGCAGCTACAGTATACAAGCTGCTACAGTTACAAGCATGTACAGTATACAGAGCGTAAGTATCACAGCATGCTACGTATACACAGCATGCTACAGTACACAGCATTACAGTATCACAGCTTTTACAGTAACACAGCAGTACAGATACACAGATGCTCATTACCAGCATGCTACGTTACACAGCAGTCGATACCGCTGCTACGTATACACAGCAGTACAGTATACACGCATGCTACAGTTTCCAGCATGCTGTATACACAGCTTTCTACAGTATACACAGCTGCTACGTATCACAGCATGTACAAAATTTTCACAGATGCAAGTCAGGATGCTACAGTTAACCATGTACAGTATCACACCATGTACAGTTAACAGCATGCTACAGATACACAGCATGCTCAGTTACACACATACTACAGTATACACACCCCTGCTACAGTATACACACCATGTACAGTATCACAACATGCTCATATCACACCATGTACGTATCCACCATGCTTTCAGTATCCCCACCATGAAAAAAGTTAAACAGCATGTACAGTATACACACCATGCTAAGTATACAAACCCCTGCTCAGTAACACACCTGTACAGTTTACACGTATATACGTATACCAGCATGCTACGTATACACACCAGCTACAGTATCAACCATGACAGTATACAACCATGTCAGTATACAAGCTGCAAAGTATCACACCATGCTACAGTATACACAGCATGCTACAGTATACCACCGTACAGTATACACCCATGCTACAGTATAACACCATGCTACATATACCAAACCCTGCTACAGTATACACCCATGTACAGTTACACGCATTTAAGTATACACAGCAACTACAGTATACAAGCAGCACAGTATACACACCTGTAAATTAAAAGCGGTACAGTTACACACCATGACGCCCACACACCATGCTACAGTATACACAGATGCTCAGTTACACAGCATGACAGTATACACCCATACTACAGTATTTTACACCTGTAAATAACACGCATGCTACAGTTAACAGCTGTACAGTATACACACCATCTACGTATACAACCATGCTACAGTATACACACCATGTAAGTATTTCACACCCTGCTACAGTTAACCCCTAATACGTATACACGCATGTACAGTTCACAGAGCTACAGTTACACAGCATGTACAGTATACAAGCTGTACAGTATTTCACACCATGTACGCATACCACAATGTACTGTTTTTACACAGTGCACAGTATAACAGCATGCTACAGTATAACACCCACACGTAACCCATGTTACAGTTTACGCAGATGTAAGTTTACACACCCCTGCTACAGTATTCACCCCCTGTACGTATACACACCAGCTACAGTTAACACCCTGCTACAGATACAACCTGTACAGTTACCAGTTTTCTACGTATACACAGAGCTTCAGTATCACACCATGCTACAGTATACAACAATGCTACAGTATACACACCATGCTACAGTATGCACCATGCTCAGATACCAGTATTTCTACAATACACAGCTGCTTTTCAGTATAGCACATGCTACGTATACACCCATGCTACAGTATAGCACCCTGCTACAGTTACACACCCTGCGTATCACCCTACTACAGTATAAAAAGTATGCTACAGTATAACACCATGCTACAGTTGCCCACCATGCTACAGTATACCACCCTGTACAGATACACACAATGCTACGTATACCACCATGCTCAGTATACACACCCTGCTCAGTATACACACCCCGTACAGAAACACACCTGCTACATATACACACCATGCTAATATACACAGATGCTACAGTATACACGCTGCTACGTATACCACCATGTACAGATCACACCGGTCAGTATACACAGCATGTACAGTTTAAAACAGCATGTACAGTTACACACCCTACTCAGTATACCACCATGCTACAGTATAACAGCATGTTCGTATAACACCATGCTACGTATAAACCATGCTACAGTTAAAAAAAGATCTACAGTAAAACAGCATCTAAGCATACACACCATGCTACGTATACACAGTATACTCATTATAACAGCATGCTACAGTATAACACCTGTAAGTTTACACACCATGTACAGTATACACACCTGTACAGTTAAACAGCATGTACAGTATGACACCTGTACAGTATACACAGTGTACAGTATACACAGTATGCTAAGAACACAGTATATACATATACAAGGATGTACAGTTACACACCTGTTACAGTATACACAGCATGCACAGCATACACGCATGTTAAGTATACACAGATGTACAGTTACACACAAAGTCAGTATAAACCTGCTACAGTATACACAGCATGCTACAGTATACACGCATGTACAGTATACACACAGCTTCAGTATACACAGCATGCTACGTATACACAGCTGTACAGTATACACGTTGCTACGTAACACAGCATGCTACAATATACACGCTGCCCAGCTCCACCCCAATTTCTACATTAACCCGCATGTACAAAATAAAAGCATGCTACGTTACCGATGTACAGTATACACAGCATGCTTTAGTAACACATCTGTTTTCAGTATACCAGCATTTTACAGTATCACAGAATGCTACAGTATACAAGCTGCTCAATATACACACCATGCTACAGTATTTAACACCATGCTACAGTATACCAGCTGTCGTATAACAGCAGCTACAGTATACCGTGCTACAGTAATTTTCAGCTGCTACATTACAAAAGCTACAGTATACAGACATGCTACAGTATACACCATGATACAGTTAAAACCCTGTACGTGTACACAGCATGCTACAGTATAACACCTGTCAGTATACTCGCATGTACGTATACACAGCATGCTACATTTTAAAAACCGTGCTCGTATCACGCATGCTACGTATACACAGCATGCTACGTATACACAAATTAACAGTATACACAACGGCTACAGTATACACAGCATGCTACAGTATCACGCATGCACGTATACACACCCTACTACAGTATACAACCATGCTACAAAAACACGCATGCTACAGTATACCCCACCATCTCGTATCCACCATGTACAGTATAAAAAGCATGCTCAGTATAAACGATGCTCAGCTACACCCTGCTCGTATACCGTTTACACATTATACACGCATTACGTTACACACCCGTACAGTTTCACACCTGCTACACTATAACCCATGTACAGTATAAAAAAGCATGTACAGTATGCACACCATGCTCAGTATAACAGATGTACAGTATAACAGGGTTTCTACAGTATCCAGTTATACAGTATACACAGGATGCTCAGTATACACACCCTGCTACAGTATACACAGCTGTACAGCATAAGCATGTTACAGTAAACAGATGTACAGTATACACCAATGCTACATAACACCCCATGTACAGTATACAACCATGACAGTAACACAGATGTACAGTAAACCCCAAAAAGCTTCAGTATCACAGCATGCTACGTATACACGCATGCTACAGTATACACGCTGTACGTATCACGCATGCTCAGTATACACAGCATGCACAGATCCACACCATGCTACAGTAACACAGCATGCTACAAAATACACAGCATGCAACAGTATACACAGCATGCTACGTATACACGCATGCTTTAGTACAAACCCCTCATGCTACGTTACACAGCATGTTTAAAGTTTTACACAGAAAAGTACAGAAAACACAGCTGCTACAATATACAAAACATGTACAGATAACACATGCTCGTATCCCCAGCAGTACAGTTACACAGCATGCTCAGTATAACAGCATGTACAGATAAAGATGCACTTACACCCTTGCTCAGTATAAGAGATGCTACAGTATCACCATGTACGTATCACACCCCGCACAGTGTACACAGCATGCTACATATACACACCATGCTACAGTATACTCGCATGCTACAGTATACACACCGTGACAGTATAACAGCATGTACAATAACGTGTCAGTATAAAAGCATGTTACAGTATACACAGCATGTACAGAATAACAGCATGTACGATAACACCAGCTACATATACACAGCATGTACAATAAAAACTTGTAAGTATACACACCAGATACATATACACAGCATGCTACGTTTTACACAGCTGTCGTTAACAGGTGTAAGTATACACAGCATCTACGTATAACAGCATGTACAGTTTTTCACGAGTAAGTTACCCAAAAAATGTCAGTATACACACCCTGCTACAGATCACACCCTGCTACAGCATACACAGCGTACTACAGTATACACACATGTTGGTATAACGATGCTAAGTATACACAGATGCTACGTTACACGCATTACAGTATACACAGCATGCTACGTTCCAGATGTACAGTATAAAAATGCTACAGTATACAAAGCTGCTACAGTATACACAGCATGCTACGGTATACACAGCATGCTACGTATCACAGCATGCTAAGTTTTAACAGCATTTACAGTTACACGCATGTTTTATACACAGCATGCTACAGTATACCACCCTGCTCAATACACAGTATACTATGTATACACGCATGTACATATACACAGCATGCTACAGTATACAAGAATGCTACAGTATACCACCCTGCTCAGTATACACAGCATGCTACAGTATACACAGTGCTACGTATACAAGGATGTTACAGTATACACAGCAGCTACAGTATACCACCATGTACAGTATAACAAAAAGTAAGTTACACACGTGCTACAGTAAACACAAAGCTACGTATACACACCATTACAGTATCCAGATGCTCGTATAACAGATGCTACAGTATACACACCCTGTTACAGTTTAACACCATGTTACAGTATAACCCTGCTACAGATACACAGCATGTACAGTATACACAGCATGTTATAGTAACCAGCATGTTACAGTATACACACCATGTTACAGTTACACGCATGCTACAGTTACACAGCTGGTCAGTTTAACAGCATGCTACGTATATAAGCATGCTACAGTATACACAGCATGCTCGTATACACAGCATGCTACAGTATACACAGCATGCACATATACACACCATGTTATAGTTACCAAAAAAAGTTCGTATACACGCTGCTCAGTTCACAGCATGCCGTAACACAGCATGCTACAGTAACACGATGCTACAGTATAACAGCATGCTCGATACACAGCATGCTACAGTTTACACAGCATGTACAGTTTAAAAGATGCTACAGTATAAAAGCATGTACAGTATACCAGCTGCTACGTTTTCACACCGTTACAGTATACACACCGTTACAGTTCACAGCATGCTACAGTATACACAGATCTCCAGTAAACAGCTGTACAGTATACACAGTGCTACAGTATAAAAGCATGCCAGTTACCAGCATGACAGTTACACAGCATGCTACGTATACACGCATGCACAGTTAAAAGCTGCTCAGTATACAAGCATCTCAGTTACACAGCAGCACAGTATAACAGCTGTACAGTATACACAGCATGCTACAGTATACAAGATGTACAGTATACAAGAGCTCGTTTTCACAGCATGCTACAGTATACACAGCATGCAAAAAGATCGCAGTAAACAGGTGTACACAGTACTGAACAAAACTTGAGAAAAAAATGAAAATTTCAAGCATTTTGTGTTTTTACATTATGAAGGAAGTATAAAAATAAAGGGTTAAAGGGAAAGGTTTTAAGTTGGAGACTACACCCCACTGCCCCCACAGCAAACCTGACTTTTTTTTGATATGTAGGTGGGAGTCAGTATCTGTGAAACTCAGTTTATATTTAACCCAAAAATTTATCTAGTGTACCTTAAATTCTTCCAAAATTTTATTAATTATAAATGAATCCAATTTATGTAAACCAAAAGAAGTATTTATAATATTTTCAAACCTTTTTTTTGAAACATGATTCTTTTATTCCTTTCGACCATGATTACTTTGGGACAAATTTCTCAGCGTTTTGAAAACCAACTGGATGGTTAAAATCTCTCACATTAATAAATAGAGCATTAGAATCTTGTCCAGTTCTAATGCCATATAGTATATGTTGTTTTAACTTAAGTTCAAGACTTTTACCAGTTTGACCGTAATAATCTTTATCTCATATTTTACAAGGAATCTTATAGACACCTCCCTCAGCATTTTGAGGGGATTTTTTTATCCAAAGTTTTTTAACTGTGTCAAGATTTTTAAATACAACTTTGATAGTAAAATTCTTAAGAAGAGAAGGCATATCAACCAAGTTTTCATGGTAAGGGAGAACCAACATATGTTTAGTTGAACATTGGTTCTCCCGTTTTGAACTGTAAAAAGTATTCCTAGGCATTTTAAATGATTTATCAATCCCAAAAAACTTTATTGATAAATCCTTTAAAATAGCTAGAAATACTTTTTGCCATTCAAAAACGTTGTTAGGTAAGACACATATGCAACAGTTAGGTGTCTTTATTTCGAAACGTTTCTCCTACACAGTAGGCTTCTTCAGTCGAGTACAGAAAAGTTGATAGAAGCAGAAGATACTTGAAGACGATGTAATCAGTCCATCACCCTTGAAGAGGTCAGTCCCTCAGTCTGGAGAAGAGTATTGTTCCATAGTCTGAAACCATATGGAGTTGAAGTGACAGGATGGAGCCTTATATAACGCCAGGAGGTGAGATGTAGACTACAGGTAGAGGTAAGAATGTAGTCGTTGGAAGGTCAGGTCCCTCTCAAATCCAGCCATTCTCACTAGTAGAAGTTGACAAAGTTGATTTCAGGTCTATACCAAGATACCCTTGTGTTGCAGTGTCTGACAGATTGAACATTAAAATGGTATAAAATACCGACAGGTTGTTAGGTAAGACACATATGCAACAGTTAGGTATCTTTATTTCGAAACGTTTCGCCTACACAGTAGGCTTCTTCAGTCGAGTACAGAAAAGTTGATAGAAGCAGAAGATACTTGAAGACGATGTAATCAGACCATCACCCTTGAAGTTCACTCTGTCAGACACTGCAACACAAGGGTATCTTGGTACAGACCTGAAATCAACTTTGTCAACTTCTACTAGTGAGAATGGCTGGATTTGAGAGGGACCTGACCTTCCAACGACTACATTCTTACCTCTACCTGTAGCCTACATCTCACCTCTTGGCGCTATATAAGGCTCCATCCTGTCACTTCAACTCCATATTGTTTCAGACTATGGAACAATACTCTTCTCCAGACTGAGGGACTGACCACCTCAAAATTTCAAGAGTGATGGACTGATTACATCGTTTTCAAGTATCTTCTGCTTCTATCAACTTTTCTGTACTCGACTGAAGATGCCTACTGTGTAGGCGAAACGTTTCGAAATAAAGATACCTAACTGTTGCATATGTGTCTTACCTAACAACCTGTCGGTATTTTATACCATTTTAATGTTCATTCAAAAAGGTCTTGAAAGTTAAAGACATCATCAGCAAAGCTTGTCAAAATTACAATAAGTAGTCCGCCAGGGAACAGCATTTAGGAAACCCTTAATTAGAATGTTGAATAAGGATGGACGGATGACACCTCCTTGAGGGGGTTCTTATTCAAAATCTTCTGTTACAATTTTTTTCCCATGGAACAGCAGATCAGATACTATGTTGACCAGGTGGTCTTTGACAGAGAAGGTAAGTCATATAACTACATTCATTCTGGCATATTTACCAATTATAACACATTGGTTAACTATATCAAATGCGGTTTTGAAATCAAGAAAGGTAGTACAGGGCTGTTCTTGTGCTGAGTGAGAAAAAAAAGTTATCCAGTGACCACATTCTTCCCATGGGTGAAATCATGTAGTAAAAGGGTAAAAAAATTGCTTGACTGTATTAAGAAGTCATTTATAGATGAATGGTTCAGAGAACCGACATGTTGATAAATTAGACACATGTGCAGCTCTTGGGTATCTTTATTGAGGAAACGTTTCGCCACACAGTGGCTTCATCAGTCCATACGTAGGAGAAACTTGAAGAACAGGAGGAGAATGAGGTAATCAGTCCCTCAACCTTGAGTCGATGTGTTCAGTCCATCAATCTTGAATAGAATACGGCATAAGAGCGGAGAAGCAGCTTATAAACCGTATGGCAGGAGAGGTGCAGCAGTCATAGGTGGTGTCACATTTGTGACACCACACATTTGTGACTCAAGGTTGAGGGACTGATTACCTCATTCTCCTCCTGTTCTTCAAGTTTCTCCTACGTATGGACTGATGAAGCCACTGTGTGGCGAAACGTTTCCTCAATAAAGATACCCAAGAATTGCACATGTGTCTAATTTATCAACATGTCGGTTCTCTGAACCATTCATCTACAAACCTGTCAGACACTGCAACTTCTTGGAATCTTAATACTTAGGAATTCTTCGCTTGCCTAATTCTTGGGCACGACCTACTTCCACATTGAACAAATGTGACACCACCTATGACTGCTGCACCTCTCCTGCCATACGGTTTATAAGCTGCTTCTCCGCTGATATGCCGTATTCTATTCAAGATTGATGGACTTATCACATCGACTCAAGGTTGAGGGACTGATTACCTCATTCTCCTCCTGTTCTTCAAGTTTCTCCTACGTATGGACTGATGAAGCCACTGTGTGGCGAAACGTTTCCTCAATAAAGTTACCCAAGAGTTGCACATGTGTCTAATTTATCAAGAAGTCATTTAGTTCTATCCCCTCAAATGTTTTACACAAGCAGTGGGTAAGAGATACTGGGCTAAATACATTTTGCTAATTGGATTTTTTTTGGTTAGTAAATTTTTAAGAAGGTAAACATTTCTGGTACAGGCATTAAAACCGCTAGTAATAAAGGGCAGTATTAGGAAAAAGGCTGAAAAAAATGTAAGTGCTAACCACTTATATTGTTATGAGCTACACAAGGAACTCTGTCAATAGCTGGAAGGTGTCCTCCGTGGTGGAAGTTTAATAATGGAAACGATAAACCTAAAATTAGAAAGAGATATCGGTGGTTGTAACGAAGGGTTAACGCCTAGCTATTACCATCACTAAATCTGCTGGAGGACTCGACCAGTAGATCACTAGATCATGAAAGGCGTGTTGCTGGTTCAGTCTTACTCTAATCAGATATCAAAAGTTTGTAGAGGTCCCGGCTCGAGTAGTTTCATTGCAGACTGAATTAGTTGCCCCTAAACTGGTCACCAAAGTTGCAAAAAAAAAAAAAATCAAGAATTGGCTCAAATGTATTTTCGGATTCAATGTCAAAGTTGCTCAATTTGAATTTCAGAAATGTTACTAACAGTTGCTGACAGTAAGCTGAAGTGTAAACATGGTAGAAAGGAACTAGTTAATGGTCCTAGTCATAAGTTTACTAATGCAGAAATAATTAATTATGTACTAGTAAAGTTTGTGTAGATAACATCTCATATTAACATGGCAGGAAATGAGAGACTTGATAAACTGTAAGGCAAAAGAAAAGAAGGAAATGTAGACTACGAATATACAGAAACATTGCAAGGAAAATTCAAGCTAAAAGGAAAAAAGTCTGGAGGATTAGCTCAATAAGGGAAGTGTATCAGTCAATAGTGAATCTACAGAGAATTACAATTAGGCTGCTGTAGATAAAACATATGTTTATGACAAGAAAGATGGAAACAGAAGAATAAAAACTGTGTTGCCAGGATTCCTGCAGGTTGGCGCAGCGACTCTGAGAGAGGAAACAGTGTAGTTAGTGTGTGGAACAGAGGATAAACACATCTCAGTACTAAATTTTAGAATACAGCAAACTGCAGTAGTACTTACAGAGGGAGTGGTTGTAAAGAAGCAATGATAGTAATAGACGTAATGGTAGTAGTAATAGTAGTAGTAGTAGCAGTAGTAGTAGTAGTAGTAGTAGTAGTAAGGTGTAGTAGTAGCAGTAGTATGTAGTTAGTAGTAGTAGTAGTAGTAGTGTAGTCAGCAGCAGCAGTAGCAGCAGCAGCAGCAGCAGCAGTAGTAGTAGTAGTAGTAGTAGTAGTAGTAGTAGTAGTAGTAGCAGCAGTAAAGTTGTAGTAGTAGTAGCAGTAGTAGTAGTAGTAGTAGTAGTAGTAGTAGTAGCAGTAGTAGTTGTAGTAGTAGTAGCAGTAGTAGTAGTAGTAGTAGTAGTAGTAGTAGTAGTAGTAGTAGTAGTAGTAGTAGTAGTAGTAGTAGTAGTAGTAGTAGTAGCAATACTGTCAGTATGGGGAAATAAAGTGTGGAAGAGCACAGGAGAAAATTAAATTAAAAAAAATAATTAACGTTATATGTTCAGCAGAGAAAACACAACACTGGGTATAATGGTCATTATAGAGGAGTAAAGTGTTCTTCAAGGTAAACAAGTACTTTTTTTCCTAGTCTTCATACACTGTTGGGAGGTTTGATGTCTCTCTGTAATACGTATTGAACCAGGAATGAATCTTTCCATAGACGATGCTTGTAATACACAAGACAATTTTTTTTCATTAGATTGTACATCAAAATAAACTGATTCAAAGAAAATTGGGATTCAGGAAAACTCGATTTTAATAAGAATCGACCAAAAATATTTAGATATCATCAAAAATTTATTTCAGCAGGAATCCACTTCAAATTAAAGACGTTCCCACCCCCTCATCTTTTACTAAAAATATAAAATGTTGCTGCGCGAGTGTCGTGTGTGAGGCAATACTAACGATGATTGGGCAGGGAGAGGCTCCCTTACTCCTCAGGGAGAGGGCAGCTCTGTACCCAGCCTGGCCTGGGGCAGAAGGGGGAGGATCAGACTCGTTTGGGGAGACTGGGGGAGGTTCTTCTACCCTTCCTGGCTAGAGACAAAGAAGGGAAGCAACATCGTCAAGGGTAGGGAAGGGATGCAACCCTCCGGGTGGGAAATCTGGTTACCCGGTCACTATATATACCTGGTGGGGTCGCTGTCTGCCTCACACCTTCATCTGCACTCGACTCTAAACTCACAGTCAGGTAAAGAGCTTCACTGCTATCTTAGCTTGCTCACTCAGTGTTCATATTATAAGAAACAGCAAAACTTTTGCTTACTTGCATTTTAGGAAACAGATAAAGTGATGATGACTGACTAGCAAACAGAAGTGTCTCCTGACGCGGCTTTTTCAGGACAAGTGTCTCTTGGTCCGGCTGTGTCAGATAACACGTTAACTGGTCTACGAGACCTAAGTTTTCAGTCTATTTAGGAAGAAGCCTAACTACATAATAACGTAATTTAAATATCGTCCTTTAAAGTTACAGCTTTGGACTTACCTCAAACAACGGCAGTCTTTTGTCGAAGTCGAAATTATATGTATTTTTTTCTCTAACTTCTAATATCCCTCGGTTTATCACAAAATTAATAGTTAATTAAAATTAAATGACACTAACCAATGTTAGGCTGAAATTATGAAGGACTGAATTCTACTGTGAATACTAGGAAGGTTACATAAAGGTGTTAAGTTAATACTGAGGCAAAATAGGCAGACACGTACACCATGATATTTCTCGAGCAATCTTTAAAATACACAGTCAGATAACCACTGTTTAAGGCTCGTGAACAGTCACACGTCCCACTGTCTCAGTAACAGTGAAAAACTAACTTCGATTATGAGAATAGGCTGGTATCTTTCGGTGAATATACACTGAGAATTGTCTCTCACCGTACGTGAGAGCTGTATATATCGTCGTGTGCATGTACATACAGAGGTGTGTATATCTATGCACACATACACGGTGTGTATCTCTCAGTGTATACACTGAGACGAGGTGGTTCTTGGATTGCAATGAACTATTGTCAATGTTTTATTTACAACATCAATTGGAAATATACATTAAGCATGTTGGTTTCCTCTCAACACAGACATGTGCGTATCTCAGTGAAGATACAATGAAAGTGTACATATCTTGGCATATATCTGTCAGTGTACGTTAGTTAGTGCACCGAAATGTGTGCTCAGCTTACAGTACAGGGATTAAAGTTATATACACTGTTGTGGTATATTCGATATTCGAATTTGTGTATCACCAAGGCTTCATATCACACTAACTACACAACTAACTGGCTTCGAGAACGGGACCAAAAAGTTCGTTTTCTCTTAAACTTGTGCGCTGGGACAAATGTGGGACTCGTCTAGTAATGATTCCTTGGTCTCTTTCAGTGCCTCTATATTTCTGCGCTCTTATCATGTATAATATTTATTCCTGAATTCAAGAGGAAAGCCCGTAAAGATCTTGCAGCTGATGGGGAGTGAGAGGAAATCAGGTTAGATCAGAGGAAGACGGTCTGGAGTTTTGAGACTCTCTGACCGCGGGTTCAATCCCACCCGTGGTATGGTTAGATCAGAGGAAGAGAAGAGAGGTTCCAATACCTCCTATAACGAGTTATTCAGTGGGATCAGAGCACAATACTTGAAAACTTACATGATACGAGCTTTTTTCTAGAACTGCAGACACATTCATCACTTTCAAAACTACAGTTAGAAAACATCTTATCTCCCTGATCCACCTCGACAACTAACTACATGATAACCACCTGGTGGTTCACAATTACACTCACTCACCCACTGACTATAAACCCAGAAATACTAATCTTAATCTTTAAATAATAAATCCTAACTAGTCATAAGTTTGCCTATGATACTCCAATATAGACACCTTGTATTGTGCCAAAACAAAAGCATTCACATTGCTAAACTCACAAATTATGATGCATAATCTGTAAGGATTTAATGTTAAGGAATAATCTAAGTCTGCTCAAAATGCCTAACCATGCTAGGCGTCTTAGTGGCCCCCTCTGTAATTAGTATTTTATAACATGTAAACCACACAATACCCAAAACCCGTAAACCCCACATTATAACCCTTAAAGAGAATAAACTTGAATTGAATTGAATTGAATTCAGTGGGAACAAAGGACACTGTTTCTTTATCATTATCATCATCTTCTTTTTCTTCTTCAGGATACGAACAGTTTGTTTAATGGTTCTTTCTTGAAGAGTTATGGGACAGGAGCAGCGTCTCATTCATCTGTTTGTGGCTATGAACTGTTTCTAATTCGTTTGTTTATCTTACAGGATGAACCGGTTGGTAGTGGCTGCCGCTCTGGTGGTGGTGGTCTGCCTCCTGGAACCATCACAAGCTCACAGACATTATGGACTCCCTAGCCTCGGAGGCGGCATCAAGGGTGGTGGCATTGGTAGGAAGCCTCTCGGGGGCCTTGGTGGAGGTGGCAGACTCACTCTGCCTGGCAAAGGAAGTGGCGGACTTGGAGGTGGTCATCTAGGCGGTGGTGGCCTTGGAGGCGGTGGTGGTCTTGGAGGCGGTGGTGGTCATCTAGGCGGTGGCGGTCTTGGAGGCGGTGGTGGTCATCTAGGCGGTGGCGGTCTTGGAGGCGGTGGTGGCCTTGGAGGCGGTGCTGGTCATTTAGGCGGTGGTGGTCTTGGAGGCGGTGGTGGTCATTTAGGCGGTGGTGGTCTTGGAGGCGGTGGTGGTCATCTAGGCGGTGGTGGCCTTGGAGGCGGTGCTGGTCATCTAGGTGGTGGTGGTCTTGGAGGCGGTGCTGGTCATCTAGGCGGTGGTGGTCTTGGAGGCGGTGGTGGTCATCTAGGCGGTGGCGGTCTTGGAGGCGGTGGTGGCCTTGGAGGCGGTGCTGGTCATTTAGGCGGTGGTGGTCTTGGAGGCGGTGGTGGCCATCTAGGCGGTGGTGGTCTTGGAGGTGGTGGTGGTCATCTAGGCGGTGGTGGTCTTGGAGGTGGTGGTGGTCTTGGCGGTGGTGGTCTTGGAGGCGGACATAAAGACCATGGTTTAGGTGGCAGCGATGACTTTGAAGGCGGTGCAATTGGAATTGGCGGTGGCAAAGGCCCAGGCTTCGGTGGCAGCGGTGGAATTGGAGGAGGTGGTGATTTTGGAGGCGGCGGTGACTTCGGTGCCGGCGGCGGCATTGGAGGCAACAAACACAAAGGAAGCGGCGGCTATGGACGTTAAGCACCAACAAACGCAAGATTCTCCTCCCGCTGTGGCAAACAAGAGCTTCATCATCACTGACAGTCAACACGTCTATGGATTAACTGGAAAATTCAACAGTTCTGGGAATCAACATAAACAAGGAATCAGTCTGTACCTTAACGCCAAATCAAATCTTAGGAAAATTCTGCCTTCAAGAATTTTTTCTGTGATAATATCTAAATTTTTTTTTTTCCTATATTTGCATTATAACTACTTTGAAAATGTACATACAAACCTGCTGCAAACTTTATGTGATTTTTTTTGTTATAAGTTGTTACACCAATTAAATAAATGTTTATGAATTTGTGAAAATAGACTGTTTATCCGGCTTAAAATATACCTTAAGTGTAAAAATTGTGAATGCAATGTTACGTAATTCATCGTTTTCCCATCTCATTGGTAATATAAGGGACAGGAGCTAGACTCTACCCAGTCTATGTCACCAGATGATGCTTCGGTTAGTTGCTGGGGTTTAAAGTTCATCAAACTATACTAGGGTTATTAAAGACGTTCGTAACCTTTTCATAACCTGAAAAGTATACTAAAAATATCTATAATAGGGATTAAAGTAAACTTTTATTCTGTATACGCTAGAGGTATATACTTCTCTGTATATATATCCAGAGATGCATTCTGTAAAAATATCCAGAGATGCATTCTGCAAAAATATCCAGAGATGCATTCTGCAAAAAAATAAAAAATATGTCGAAGGTGGTGGTCTCTCCTGTGTTTACAAATGCACAGTCTGTGCATGGGAAGAGTATCTTTCGGGAAATGGGAATGACTCAGGTGGGGAAGAGGGGTCCCTGTCATTTGATTTACCCGCGTTACATTAATATCCCCAAAACCAGTGGACTATTATGACCCGAGGCATGACTCATGCATGACCCCTAGGGGGTTAAGTGCCACCTTAGTCAGGCACTACAACCCAGTTTCATGCATGACTATACAAAAAGAAAACGAAAGGGATATTTTAAGGATGGATTGTTTACAGGCTGGATCTAGAGTCATGGACCTGGAGCTGTAGTGTGGTATTTGATGGGATATGAGGAGAGTTACGTGTGTGTAATATACACCTCAAGATCCACAAGTATGGTCTTATATTTCATATGAACAAATAAGGTCAAAATAGTTCTCTCTAATTTTTACCCGTCATGGCAATGGTGAGGCTAGGGAGGTATATATATATATATATATAATATATATATATATATATATATATATATATATATATATATATATATATATTATATATATATATATATATATATATATATATATATATATATATAATATATATATATATCTAGTTTGTAATTCGAGTTTATAGTATACTCAGTCCTAGTTATTATTTCCTCCAGTTTTCCATAACGGAGTAGTTGAAATTTGTCTTCACTGAACATCATATTGCTCTACGTTGCCCATTGGAAAACTTGGTTTATATCTTCTTGGAGATTTGCCGTGTCCTCATTAGATGATACTCTCATGCAGATCCTAGTATCGTCTGCGAAGGATAATACAGTGCTATGGTTTACATCTCTGTCTATGTCTGATATGAGTATGAGGAGCAGGATAGGTGCGAGTACTGTTTCTTGTGGAGGGCTTCACACCGGTCTCTGTGTCGGTGGAAAACCTTCATCCATCTTGCGAAACCTCACAGGAATATTATAAAGGTTTCACTCGCCCAGAGAGAGCATCCCTGGTATATTCAAGGTTTCAGTCACCCATATAAACCATCTCTGGTATCATGTAAGGTTTCACTCAAGCAGTCTTCAAGGTAGGATGCCTTGTTGCTTCTAAAGTGTTCTTAATTCAGTGAAATGTCTTTAATTCTTTCAAGAATCCTTAATTCAGTCACCTGTCCCTAATTCAAGGAACTGAAAATGCCCTCTACCCTTTTTTCTTATTAAATCTGATTACCACCCTACGGGTTTAACTCTTCACCATGAATGTAATAATAATAATAATAATAATAATAATAATAATAATAATAATAATAATAATAATAATAATAATAATAATAATAATAATATAATAATAATAATAATAATAATAATAATAATAATAATAATAATAATAATAATAATAATAATAATAATAATAATAATAATTTCTGGGGATTTGCATACGGCTTCCAGTACCCAGCAGAACTTATCCTGGTATGCTGAGCACCTTCACACACTCTCCAAAGCTACACCTTCGCACACCCTCCAAAGTTACAACACCTTGACACACCCTCCAAAGTTACACCTTGACACACCCTCCAAAGTTACACCAGCACGAAGGCTGGGAGGTATTAACAATATTGTCAGCCTGTGAATAAATGCTTGGGATAACCGATAAGTTGATAAATGAGACACTTGTGTTATATGTTTGGGTATCTTGATTCTGGATAAAGATACCTAAATGTTTGGCAAGTGTCTTGTTTATCAACCGACAACCTGGATGAGAGGACACAAGTGCAGAGATTCACGAAGTGTTTGCTTGTTGTCAAGGTTTCGGCCCTGAGACCTTGGTTACTTTAAGTGATCAATATCCAAGTGTTGGTACACGTAAAGTTTCATGTATCGTGGCACATTACGAGGCGTCAGCCACTCACAATAGCCTACCTTTTTTTTTTTTTTGCACTGAATAATTTTTTTTATCCGTCCAGACGAGAGTTCCTTCGACAGTAAAACAACTGCCTCCAGCTTTGTTCAGTTCTTCAGTCAGCTTAAAACAAACCTGTCCAGTGAAGGTTACCATGTGTCAGGATACGGGAATATAGCAAACACTCGCACACACACACACGAACCCACAAAACACACACACACACACACACACACACACACACACACACACACACACACACACACACACTCGTGGAGGAGTCACGCGGTTTGAGCGTGATATAAGGATATAGGCGTGTGCACGCATAAGAGTGCATATAATCACTTAAGCCCCGAAAAAAGGAAATATAAGTGATCACAGAAAAGAAAAAAAAGGAAATATTGGCTGAGTGTTTAGTGAGGGCCGTTGGAAGGGTGAACGGTTGTGTCAGGCCTAAATAGTGTTGCCATAATAACGCTGTGGGGTATTTTGAAGAATAAGTGCGACTCAAGACCAGGGAGATAAGAGATATGTATAGATGTGTCAGTAAATACAGTGAGTGAGTGAAAAAATTAGAAGAGCTAGAGACTATAGTGCATACAGGAAGTTAGTGGAAAAATTACCGAGAAGCATCAAACTTCTTCAACTTCTGGGACAGGACAGACCCGCAACGTTACTCCACTGCCAGCCGCAAGTAATATTCACCTAGTTTGAGTTGCATGGGGTCAATAGTACCTGTCTCTAGCTGGAATTGGGGGTCACTCTCCTCGAGCTATCAGAATTAGAATAACCAGCATTTACTGGCATTTAATAAAATTTAGAGGTAGCGGCATATAGGCGAAGCCTAGTGTATTTATTTTTGAACGTAATTTTAAACGCATAAGACAGTACAGTGGGAACCAAGAGATTGGGTACATATACAATACATATGTAGTACATACGTGGGAAATAAGGACTGTTTACATAAACATATGTACACACTAGGTGAGGACAGCTCTGCTGTTAGGCACTTGAATAGCTGTAGCACACACACACACACACACACACACACACACACACACACACACACACACACACACACACACACACACACACACACACACACACACATACAGACACACACACACACACAGACATTGTGTGTACCATTAACAAAGATCTTCAACACATCATTTGAAACTGGGCAACTCCCCGAGGTATGGAAGATGGCAAATGTAGTCCCAATTTTTAAAAAGGGAGACAGACATGAGGCACTAAACTACAGACCTGTATCACTAACGTGTATAGTATGCAAGGTCATGGAGAAGTTCATCAGGAGGAGAGTGGTGCAGCACCTGGAAAGAAACAAGTGCATAATTGACAACCAGCACGGTTTCAGGGAAGGAAAATCCTGTGTCACAAACCTACTAGAGTTTTATGACAAGGTGACAGAAGTAAGACAAGAGAGAGAGGGGTGGATCGACTGCATTTTTTTGGACTGCAAGAAGACCTTCGACACAGTTCCTCACAAGAGGTTACTGCAAAAGCTAGAGGATCAGGCACACATAACAGGAAAGGCACTGCAATGGATAAGAGAATACCTTACAGGGAGGCAACAACGAGTCATGGTACGTGACGAGGTGTCAAAGTGGGCGCCTGTGACAACCCCGTGGGTTCCAAAAAAAAAGGGGGGGTTCCAAAGGGGTTCCTAGGACCTGTGCTGTTCTTGGTATATGTGAATGACATAACGGAAGGGATAGACTCAGAAGTGTCCTTGTTTGCGGACGATGTGAAGTTAATGAGAAGAATCAAATCGGATGAGGATCAGGCAGGACTACAAAGAGACCTGGACAGGCTACAAGCCTGGTCCAGCAACTGGCTCCTTGAGTTTAACCCCGCCAAATGCGAAGTCATGAAGATTGGGGAAGGGCAAAGAAGACCGCAGACACAATATAGTTTAGATGGCCAAAGTCTGCAAACCTCACTCAAGGAAAAAGATCTGGGGGTGAGTATAACACCGAGCATATCTCCTGAGGCGCACATCAATCAGATAACTGCTGCAGCATACGGGCCTGGCAAACCTACGGATAGCGTTCCGATACCTCAGTAAGGAGTCGTTCAAGACTCTGTAAAACCATTTACGTCAGGCCCATACTGGAGTATGCAGCACCAGTTTGGAATCCACACCTAGTTAAGCACGTCAAGAAATTAGAGAAAGTGCAAAGGTTTGCAACAAGATTAGTCCCAGAGCTACGGGGATTTTCCTACGAAGAAAGGTTGAGGGAAATCGGCCTGACGACACTGGAGGCCAGGAGGGTCAGGGGAGACATGATAACGACATATAAAATACTGCGCGGAATAGACGAGGTGGACAAAGACGGGATGTTCCAGAGATGGAACACAGACACAAGAGGTCACAATTGGAAGTTGAAGACTCGGATGAATCAAAGGGATGTTAGGAAGTATTTCTTCAGTCATAGAGTAGTCAGCCGTGGAATAGCCTAGAAAGTGAAGTAGTGGAGGCGGGAACCATACATATTTTTAAGGCGGGGTATGATAAAGCTCAGGGAGCGGGGAGAGAGGGCCCTAGTACAATCAGGGAAGAGGGGGGGCCCAGGAGCTAAATCGACCCCTGCAACCACAAATAGGTGAGTACAAATAGGTAGTACACACATATACGGGTTTTTTCACCTTTTTTGGAAGTGCCCCCAAACCCCTTTCCCTTTCCCCCCCATCTTCTCCCTCCCCTCCCCTCTCTCTCTCCTCTCTTCTCTCTCTCTCTCTCTCCTCTCTCCTCCCTTCTTTTTTTTTTTTTTTTTTTTTTTTTTTTTTTTTTTTTTTTTTCACGGGGTTTGAAAAGGTTAAGGATGCTAGTTTTATTGAAAAATTTTACAGGTTAAGATTCCAAATTTTATTGGAAGCTAAGAGCTGTTACCTACATCAGCCATTTAAAAGCATTTTTATTGTTATGAACATAAAAGTGGGAAACGGGATGAAGTTGGAGCCATTAGGGGCCAGCTTTTCATTTGATCAACGATTTATCTTTTGCATCATTTCTTACGAATTTTTTCCATATGGGGCATCCTGGGTATGTAATCTCAGATGGGGGGATGTTCTGGAGAAAAGGACACAAGTGAAATTGCGCTTTCTGCCCGCTTTTGGGTTAAAAACTTGTTTCACGCTGTCCTCGAAGTGGGGTCCAAATGTGTCTTTTACAATTTTGGGGTTGTACATACCCGTAAGGCCACCCACATCCCCTTGTTGAAGGGTTTGCGAATGAAAGACTATCCCGGTGGGTCCGGCAGAGATGAGACTCTTCTCCTCTCTCCTCTCTCTCTCTCTCTCTCCTTTCTTCTCTCTCCTTCTCTCTCCCCTCTCTCTTTTCTCTCTCTTTCTCCCCCCTCTTCCCTCCTCTCTTTCCCCCTCCCCCTCTCTCTTCCTCTTTCTCTCCTTTTTTCCCCTTTTTTTTATCTCTTCTCCTTCCCCTTTCACTCCCCCCTCTCCCTTTCCTTTCCCTCTCTCCACTTTTTCCCCCCCTTTTTCCCCTTTTTTTCCCCCCCTTCTAGGCCCCCTTTTCCTCTCCCCATCTCTCACTCTCCCCCCCTTTTTCTTTTTTCTTTCTCTCTTTTTTTTCCCTAAAAAAAAAAAAAGGGGGTTTGGGGACTCGAGGAATCAGGGATCAGAGGGACAATGGTATGGTAGGGGGGGAATGGATGGAGGAACAGGGGAAAAGGGTAGCCCAAAGAATGGGAGGGGAAAATTGGGGAGAGCTTTCTGAAAAAAAATGGGGGGAAAGAGCTCTCTTTGAAAGGGGAAAAAAGGAGGTTGGAAAAGGGAGACGAAGAATTGGGGCAAAAGCCCGAAACTGAGTACCCGGGGTTTTAAAGGCCCTAAGAATTTGGGAAAACAGGTGAAGCAAGTCGGGTTTTTAGTGCCCCAGAGAAGACACCCCATACAAAGATTAGAGGCTAAACGGGAAAGGAGGAGATATGAATTATGAAAGGGTTTCATATCAGCCTCCCCCAAAGAAGGGCCAGGGAGTGGGGGGGAAAGAGCAGTTGGGTGCAGATGGAGGGGGAAATAGGTCGAAGGGCTGAGGCAAAACCATGCTACCAAGAGCCATGGAAAAAATAAGGGAAAAAAAATAAACCACATCCCGGGACGGGAAAACCGGGAGCCCACGGGGGAAAGGGGGCCAATTGGGAAAAGGAAAGGGCAAAATCAGTGATTACCCCATGGGTTCGGGAGAGAGAGGAAAGGACACCATGAAAGGACGGCGGGAAGAAAAAAAGAGTTTGGGAAAAAATTATCACGGAAATAGGGGAGAAGACAGGGATGAGATTGAAATTTTTCAGAGAATAGGGGGGTACTTAAAGGGGGAAAAACCCCGCCGTTAAAGGCTGATTCTCAGGACAGAAACAGGCGGAACGGGGACCCTCCAAGAGAAACCATGGTTGAAAAGTTTCGGAAAAAAAAAAGGGGTTTCCTAGACAGAGAAAGAACACAAACAGAGAGACGGCAGTGAGGGAGAGGACAAAAAAAAGGGGAAAAGGAGCAGGAAAGGAGACAAGGATGGAACAAGCGGGAGGTCAGTCAGAGCGAACAGGCAGGGGGGCCCAAGCACACACACAACTATCCTCGAACCCCACAAAACCCATTTACACCATCCCAACAAACAATACAATCCATACCCACAGCTTCCACCCCAAACCCCCCAAACCCTAGGGGAATTTTTTTTTTTTCCCAACCAAAGGGGGTTTTCTACCGGTCTCCCACCCCCACAGGCCCCCCAAAAACCCCGTGTTGGAAAAAACCGAAGGTTTTGGTACAAAAACGTGATGGAATAAAAAAACAAGTTTGGGGGGGAGTGGCAAGGAAAAAAGTCCCAAAAAAGGATCACCGACATCATAGCGATCACAAAACCCAAAATTGCAGGTTTTGATAACAGATTTATCTTTCCGCCGGATACCCGGGTCCGGAGAAAAGACAGAAGGAAAAAGGGGGGGGGGGGGGGGGGGAGGATTTGGGATTGTTGAAGAAAATGATTACATAGCGGGGAAAACTTCACTTTTTTGGGGGCCCCAAAGGGGATAATTTTCAGTGATGTATTTAAAAAACCCCAGAAAAAAACAGGGGCCAAGGCAAGAGTAAGCAGAGCCCAATTGGGGCGGGTGGTTGACACATGGCTAGAGTGGCCGAAAAGGGTCATGCATGCAGGGCAAAGGGTCCTGTTTATGGGCGCTTTAACCCCAAGGAGATGAATGGGGGGAACTTGG